>JAOEHI010054232.1:1459-14246 GCA_025447815.1 Percopsis transmontana | reverse complement strand
TTTTTTTCTACAGAGACCTTACCATTTAACAAAATATTTTTTATATTGTGTGGGACAACAATGCTGTGTTGGATGAAGGCTAACAATGTTTTGAGGTACATGTTTTATAGCAGGGCTGAACAGAATGATTTATTTATATATATATATATATATATATAGGTATAGAGTAGAACAAGAGCTCCCTATTTATATGAAAAACAAGTGTATGGTTATCCTCATTATAATAACAATTTATGAATCGGGCATACGGTGAGAAAGGATGTGTAATGCAGACCTGAGGATCTGCATAAACCAAATACCTAGATGTGCTTTATCAGAGTGGAGGCATGAAGCCGACTGCATGACTCTTCCACAATGTCCTGCCATCACTGTGTTTTCTTTCTCTATGCATCTCTATGAAGGCTGCCTGCAGGTGCTTCAGACGCACAGGGTGCTCTGCTCTGCATTCTCTGCATTCTGCTGAGACAGAACTGGGGGGGAAAAAACATTCCTCCTCTGTTTGTTTGCTCCCTAGACAAGACGAGCACATTTGTGTCTAGGTCCTCTACTAATCTGACATACATGTCCTGTGTTAAGATAGACAACAAATGGGCCAAAACATTTCCTGGTCAAACCATCCTGATTTTGCAAGCTCTGTCTCTGGGATTTTCTATGATTTACATTATGTAAAGAGGAGCAAATCATAGAGGCAGAGCTTGCAAAATCAGGATCGTTTTTAACTGGGATAGCAAAAAAATATTCTATAGGTAAAAGTAAAGATCCATAGAGCCTGGGTACTCATTTTGGATATACTGTAGAGACTGAAAATAACTGCACTGCTTTGCTCATTTAGACTGTAGGCAACATGTTACACCACATATTTGGACTCTATAGACACAAAGACTGTATCCCTGACTGACCTCTGAACCACCGAAGAATCAGCTTGAAAAAGGAATAGGATGTCTCTTAATAGTTGTCAATGATCGTATGTGTGTGTGTCCATAAACTGTTGGAAAATAACTTGTCAGAAATAAACAATTTACACATAACATTGGTCATATCTTTTTATATTCTTAATTTGAAAGACTTTTTAGTTACAAAAACTGGAAAATTGATTTAGACACATTTCTTTATTATACAATATAATTTCATTTGTCATTCAATCAACTTAATTCTAGGACCCTGAGATGGGTTAGGACGAACTTGCTGCCTCACTTTAACTAATAAAATATAGCAAACCTGATAACAAACCATAGTAAACCATAGTGACTTGTTATATAGCTAATACCACAGGCTGAGGCCGGTAACATCAGGTACATTTACATTTACAGCATTTAGCAGACGCTTTTATCCAAAGCGACTTAAAATTAGTACATTTGTCAACAGTTAAACTGGTTAACCACCAGTTTTTGCAAGCAGATAACATTCTCCTAGAATAAGGACAGCATCGTGTAACAAGGTTACTTCACCTATGCATTTGCACATTACTCGGAAGGTTTATCATTCGCTTCTCAAAACAGTCAATAATTTCAATAATCGAAAGTTATCATTCCCTCTTCGAGTTATCATTCACTCTTCAGTCAATAATTGCTTACTGCAAAGTGCTTAAAATTCTTAGAGCTGATCTAAGTAGTACATTTGATAAATTAAGGTAGTAGCCTGCCATCAAAATGTAAATTAGCCCTGTTGACAATCCTGTTTTTTTTTTAAGATCCACGATTAATATATAATAGTCATAGGGCTAAATCGTGCAAATTATATTCTTTTCTGTTTTGTAGTATGCTAATAACTATGAAAATAATTTAGATGGGCATGATCTAAATAAGCAGGCTTCCATGTCAGAATGGACACGGGAAAGACTAGCCTACTAGCCTACTAGCCTAACTAAGCGCGTACCCAAAACATGTGCTGTCACTGAGAATGGTCACGTGACAGGGAAGGCTGGTACACGGTAGACGAACGCGAAAAGGGAGAAGAAAACAGCAGACAAGGCAATGGAAACGTAACTACGGTATGCAGTAATGGTCGTCACATGCAACCTTCTGGCACACATTGTTCGCTAGATAAGTATCAACTATCTCATACTGAAAGTAGCATAGTCAGCTTCCCCTGGTTGCAAAATTCTGACGTTGGATAAATAACCCACGTATACATGGCTAATAGAGGGCTAACCTAGTCATTTAACAGCCATCCTTTTGTTCAAACACCGGTCTATTGTCGTACTTTTTTACAGTAGAACTGTGAGACATAAATCTAGATTTGTATATGATGCTGTAACTTTGGCTAGCCTAAATTAAACGGTGCAAAGTAGCCTATGCATGTGACAAAATCCTATGACTAAGCGGAGCACACTCCGCTTGAGACTGAATCACACAACAAATGCTTAACTTCGCGGAAAACTGTGATTATTGTTTATAATAAATTGAGTAGCCTACTACTTGTCCTCCAACAGTATCCACTCGAACGAGACGGGAATTGCCTATTTATTGTACGATTCAGTGTTATAGTGTAACATCCGTAATTTCTAGCTTCTGAAAGACAAGAGAATCCGAAAAACGTGATAGAATGGATATTTGTTTCAAGACCAATGGATAATGTTTGTAAAAAGATAATTAGGCGACAAATGGACCTGAGATACACAAGACACAGGTAGGCCCTATATGTACTAATAAGTAGGCCTATTCATTATCAGCATCATCCTATTGACATAATATTGCTCCCTATTATGGAATAGGTAGATAAGTAGCATAGACAGAACAGGAGTTAATTATATGTGCTGATAAGCGATTGCATAAATCAACCAGTGACTTTCAATAAATATGCTCTATTCTGACAAAGTTAATTTACCATGCTGTTCCAAAAGGTTTCGTTTGTGAAAAAAAATTCAACAGATGCTTTAACGGATGCCACCGGTCCATCTTAGGTCAAGTGTAACATGCAAGACTCCAGTCCCTTGTTTTCAGTTTAGAATGTTTGTAAATACATTTTTTTTTTATCTCTAAGAATCCTAGATTGTGTTTAATTAGATTGCACATTATTATTCAGCAAGGATAAAGACAGCATAGTTGAATATGATATATATATATATATTAAATGGCATTACAGTTATATGATGAGGAATGTGAAAATCAATATAAACTGGTAGACTATATGCATTGAAGTAATACAGTCTGTTCCTTAAAACAGATTGAATTTAAGAACATTATGACCAGGTTTAGACAGAAAGTAAACCTTGGGCCACACAGTGGCTTAGCAACTAATTCAAATTACCTTAAACCACAAGATTAAAGTCTCAGTGGGGAGAGAGGCCATTTCCTTCAATGGAGATCAATGAACGAATCCAGACCACTATTGTGTTTTTGAGATCCAATTGAGTCAATAGAAACTATGGTTCCGTCAACATAACAGAAGTGACACTGTGTTTGTTTCATTATTTAGATAAGTTGACTACTTATTGAGGCAAAGGAGGCTGAGGCACGATGAAGCTGAACGAGCGGAGTGTGGCGCACTACGCCACATGCGAGTCCCCACCGGACAAGACAGGGTTCTTGTACAAGAAGGGTGAGCGCAACACTGCGTACCACCGCCGCTGGTTCGTCCTGAAGGGAAACATGCTCTTCTACTTTGAGGAGCGTGAGAGCCGCGAGCCCATCGGCGTCATCGTCCTTGAGGGATGCACCGTGGAGCTGTGCGAGTCCGCCGAGGAGTTCGCCTTCGCTGTCAAGTTCGACTGCGCAAAAGCTCGGGTGTACAAGATGGCTGCTGAGAACCAGGCAGCCATGGAGTCGTGGGTGAAGGCATTGTCCAGAGCCAGCTTTGACTACATGAGGCTGGTTGTGAGAGAGCTGGAAAGGCAACTGGAGGAGATCCAGGAGGCAGGTGGAGAAGCAGGAGGGCTGCAGGGGAAGTCGAGATCCTCAAGGAAGCACCAGGATGCACGTACCAGATCTGGACCATCATCTTCCTCCTCATCGTCATTTTCGTCATCATCATTTCAATCAGGTGCTCCACTGGTCTCTAGCCAGAAGAACCACCAGGATGAAAGCCAGTTCCTCTCGGGGAGCGCCAAGGAGAATGGTGTGACATGGGCTAGGCCGCCTGTTTCCTTGGCTAATGGCTATGGGGACAGCTCTTCATCCTGTGCAGCCTGGGAAGGTACTACAGGCACGGGAGACGGGCCTATAACTGGAGGCGAAGACAATGGTGTTAGACCTCCACCAGTTCCCCCCAGGAGGAGAGGAACCTCTCTTGAGAGCCCGGTCTCCCCTGGCACTACTTGGTTCTCCAAGCTTCATGACTGGTATGGCAAAGAGGTGGAGCAGCTCAGAGCAGAGTGGCTGCAGAGCCAGTGATGTGCACTACATTCCACTGTTGGACTTGTACCATTCCTTTTTAATTGTTTGCGCCCTTCTGATAGAACCAAGTGTAGAGAGACAGTCTGGATTATAATCACTTTTAATATTGACTCCTTTTAAAAATGGGGTTTCTGTGTCTGGCACAGAGCAATCTATTAAATTGTTTAAAAAGTGTTAATCCTGCTCATCGGGGAGTTCTGTCAAACCAAAGCAATCCATGAAGAGGTACTTTTTTCACAACCATGCCAAGTGAACATTGCCAAACTCTGAGGATATAGAATGATAGCTCTTTTGACAACATGCCTAAAGAAATGTTTTTTTTTTGGGGGGGGGGGGGATATTGTATTATACAATATCTATTCCACAATGGAAATTATACGTGTATTTTATTCCATATGCACCTACTTTATCACTAATGGCTATGAGCATCTTACCACTAAAAAATATTCTGTTCAAACCATGTAGTGGAATGCTCTTAGGTTTGGGGGAGCTTCGGAGGAAAACTAGCTTGTGAATACCTCTGGGCTCCCAACGGGCGTATTTCACCCCAGAGGACTTGAGGGTCCTTGGTGTTAGAGAGCACAGCCACAGTGCACTGCGGACCATGGTGTGAGCTAGATGTCTTGCTAAGAGTATTTTTAGATCTTCTTAGCCTACGGCCAAATGATGATGTGTCATCATTTCTGGTCACTTTTTATTTTTTTTCATCACTACTTGTATCAGTCTTGTATGCTATGTTTTTAAAGGAAAATTAGTTATGCTATCAATGTTTTTTTTTCAATTCTGTGATCAGAAAATAACAGTATACATTCTATTCCTATTTCGTTTCATCCATTTTTTTTCTCTTTCAGTTGCAAAATGCTTGCCATGTGAAACCGTCACATTCGATCACGTGTGAGCTGACACGTACATATATATTTTTTTCAATTTGTGCCTTAAGAGTTGCCAACAAACACTTGTATTGCGCTGCTGCCATTGTCATAGGGCTATGATGGCTAGAAGTGTCATTCCTTTCTGTCTTCTTCCACTGTTGCATACCTCTGACTTTCTTGACAAAGCCTTTCCATGGTGCAATCGGTCGACAATGGCTCTGTTCTTTCAGCCAACTTCAGTCTTCTGCACTATCATAGTGGCATGGCTTCGTAGATAAATGATATGGAAATTAAAGAAAGCGGTACAGTTAGGCTGATGATACTGCCTGATGACACTGATGATATTGAAAATTAATATTTGTGGTATTCACTTGCTGATGAAAATAATCCTGAATGTGGGGATTATATTATAACGCGTTACATTTAATTTCTGGTCAAATGTTAATGATTTTATAAAAAAAAAAAAGTCCTATTAAATGGGAATGTTGCATTCATCCTTTTTATTTAGGTGTGCTGAATGGGATGCAGACTAAAATATTATCTAACATTAATCTTGAATTTAAATTGGCAGAAATATTTAACAAATATCTAACTCAAATTATTGTACCTTTTTTAAGATCTTATGCATGTAAACAAATCAATAAACATTGTTGAAATGAACACTTTGTTTACTTGATGACATCTGCAATCAAGACGGTGTCCTGTCTGTTAAATTGAAACCAACACTGCAGAGGGGATTATATAACCTATAGTTGCAAGAAGTAAACATTTACATAAATTTGTTTTTCACTTATATTTTAAAATGAGAAGACAAAAGCATCTAGATGTTTAAATGACACTGGGGTGACGCAGTGCATTTCAGGCTGTCGATCACCTGGTGTCGCTGTGTACTGTATTTAGTCATATTATACTGTAGCAGCACCAAGGCCGGTAAAGGGACCGTTAAATTAACTGCCTATAGGCATCGATGGTTAGGCTGCCAAGAAAAATGTACAGGTTTTGAGTGAATTAAATGTAAGACCCGCATAGTGTATAATAAACGATGTGTGCAGAAATTGAACATGTAGCCCACTTAACATAACAATAACCTCAGTGACGTTTTCGATTTCGGAACTAGTGTCTTGATGAATCTACGCTAATATATTTTTAGGTCTATATATTAACATATTATTATATATTACCTTGTGTAGACATGGTATCGGCAAAATGTGGCTCGTTGGGTATAAGGGTATAACTGATTTAAGAGCCCTATTCAATAGCCTAGTAGGCTAATAAATAACGTGATAGGCTACTGCGATGTAAAAATTTAAGTTACTGAGCTTTTTGCTAACCTGGCACTGCTTTACGAAGGCGTAGAGTCATATTTTTTTAGACAACGGACAAACTCTTGACCACCGGTAAACTTGAGATGAGACAATTTGTGAAACTATTGACATCGACACTTCTGGTCCACAATTTTCAAATTAAAAGCTCGACAACATAAAAACGGAGCATCCGAGCATCATCTTTTGGACTGCCATGATATGCAATAAACAAAACATGTATCACACTTGTGACAAATAAAGTTGAAGGACTTTCCTATGATGTCAAATTCACACACCAGTTTAAAGAACATGTTTACATAATGGTTGACTTGGAAATACCAACTGCACACAAATAGCCTAACGTAACAGTAAAAGAAAAATGCTCTCATTGTCGTTGCCTGTTGCAAAGAGAGCACATGTATTTTGCATTTTGCAATAGGTCTACTTAGTCAGCTATGCTTTAAATGTGATGCGATTTCGCAAGTTGGTGAATATTTAAACGGACAGCTTTCATTAGAACTATCGGCTATATCGAGGAGGTCAAATAAAAGACAACGCAGCTCAGGTGCCACGAGACAACATAAATAGCCCACTGGAGATTATTGACCATTTCTAGCGTAATTTATACCTTTATTTCAAAAGAAATATGCGATTCGGCAGGAGCATCGGAAATGTAACATGCTGACTGTTATGGCTTTGCGCTGCTGGACACATTTTTGACAGCGGAAATGAGAGTCAACACTTTTTTCCGCGTATAAGTTTCCTTCCTGAAAGTTTTATGCGAAGGATCCTTAGCGTGCCATGGCATTGAGAGAGAAACCAACAAACTATCCGACATGCAGGCGTTTTTCTAGCATAAAGCCTGGGTTTGAGCTTATTTAAATGCTCCACAAAGCATTTCCGTTATGCGAAGTCCAACTTTTTGGTCTGTCGTTGTGCTGCGGTGGGAGCCGATCCAAGATAGCGGAGAACGTGAGTAGCCTATGTTGTCAAAGCCCTGTGTGGAAATGTAACGTTACCCTTGTTGTTCCGATGTGTAATGATTTAAACATATTCAAAGCGGCTGGACTTTATTGAAAACTATCCAGAACAACGAAAAACACAAATTCTCAATAGTTTAAAACAAAATGTAGCCTACATTTCTGATCAAGTAGTCGAAATGAGCGCATGGATGTGGGATGATGAAATTAAAAGGACCCTGAGTCCCTTCATCCTGAACCGATAGTCCTTATTTATTTATTTTTAAAGGTCAAGTATTTTTTAACACATAGCCTACAATTCCGTTATTGCATACTAATTGAAAAATTTTCTACATCTGCGAGAATGGTTTCATCAATGGTGATGCTTTGCTCAGAACTATAGGCTAAAGTCGGTATGTTGCAATGTGTTCATTTTAACGGTTCATCTCTGTCAGTCCAGTTTAAAATAAACAATCTGGAAGCAACCATGAAAATGTTAATGTATCAATGTGACGATATATTATTTTTGCAAGAACCCTAATGACCTGCTCTTTACCGTCACCTATAGGCTACGCTTGTGCTTCGTAATGGCATAGCCTGTAATTGCTGTGCTGTGCACGCGTGTGCATGTAGTGGCCAGCCTGATGATTACCGAATGGAGAGCAGGAGCAAATAGAGAATCAGCCTAGTTTCACAATGCCACGGTTGTGTAGCTGTACATGAGTACTGTAATTAGTAAGCAGTCTAATTGTATACGTGTGCGTGCATATGCTTTGTGTAAAGGAGTGGTGAAGATAGTGAAAATATAGGCCTAGAGGTAGGTGTCTGTATGATAAACCTCACAACTATTATATGAACATTTTATTTGATTACACAGCATTATATGATATAAACCAAAGGTGACACTCTTCATAAAAGCCAACATGACACCCACATTGTTTTTTTTATTCTAATATTAGTCTGGTATGGTGGCAGATATTTGACTAACCTACAAAAGACAGACAGCCTTAGGGTAGGAAATTTAAGGCACCAACCAGTTAAGTGCTGCTAAATGTTGTTTCTATTGTTTGTCAAAAAAGAAATCACTTTATCATGTAAGCTTTATATATCATTATATTGTGAATGTGGCTGATGAATTAGGATAAATGTTTGCTTTTGCCATTCTGGGAGAATATCACATTCAGTACCATTTTCACTTCTCTAATGATCACTTCTCTATTCATTTGTGTATTATTAATGGTATTTTGTTATCGAACAGTGAATGGAGACTCAAATGTTATAATATGGCTATAAGATATCATTGCCGTTATCATTATAATATTTATAACAATATTCTTTAAAAACAATATTATATTAATAATATAATATTATTATGTTAATACAATATTGTAGTAACAATATTAGGGCTACTAGACATAGTTAATTACTTGTTCTGAGATTCAGAGAATGAGCCTTTCACAATTTCAGAGGCAATTTCTAAAATAACCAGGTGTGTGTTTGTGGCTGGTCAGACCAAGCAGTGACTAGCGATAGCTTACTAACAAGCGGTGGTCGTCTGCAGCCATAGCTGTCAGCAACAGATGACACACCGTCACGCATGGTTCCATGCCTTTAACTGAGATGCTATCAAACACCGCTCGCCTCCGGCTTTTAAAGAATTCCACTGATGAGACCACCATGGAGGTCCATGATTCACAACAGTTCCTGCGGGGTGGGGGGGGAGAGGGAGGGAGAGGGAGAGGGAGAGAGAGAGAGGGAGAGAGAGAGAGAGAGAGAGAGAGAGGGAGAGGGAGGTAGATGCATCTAGTTTGTTATCAACACATGAAACAGAAAACAGCGTCCAAACCGGATTACGGACGAGCCAATAAACCGGAGCACAGCCGGTAAACACGAGGCGCGCGGTGTAACTCTGAACTAATAACAGCTCTCATTTCTTTTTCACTTTCAACGGGTTTTTTTTCCCGCGCTGCATCTGGGCCCCTAATCCGGTTAGGTTCGATTGGCTCGGTAATGGCGCGAACCCGTCGCCTCCACCGACTCCTCTCCGCGGGACACGCAGAGCGCGAGAGACACCGGATCGGTATCAGAATCAGGCGGACACGAGCCCCGGCACAGACCGACCTGGCGCGTGACAGGCCCTGAAATAGAGCTAAAACCAAGGCCACAATAATAATAATATTAATAATAATAATAATAATAATAATATTAATAACAGCCTACTATTATTAATAATATTAATATAATTTATAATAGCCTACTATTATTAATGATATGAATAATATTAGTAATATATAGTATCATGTTCATATTCATGTGAATAATAACAATGATAATAATAACGATAATAATATTAGTATTTTATGAATCATAATAACAATAATATTAATTCTTATTATTATTACCATTTTTGTTATTATGTTGTTGTTTCAATTAAATTAAACGTTAAATTGCAGAGACGCGGGCTTGTTTCGGGCCTTCCATTTATTTATTTTTACCGTTATTAGGCTTGTTTTGTGAAAAGAGGAAACTCTCCTTATTGATATTTGTGTTCAAATCCCACGCGACACCCGCTAAAAATGACATTCTTTTCATTTTTCCATTCGGTGATTTTTCCTGAGAGAGAATTCAGCTTCAAGCGACGAAGTTGTCGCAACACCGAAGCGTGTGTGTGTGTGTGTGTGCGTGCGTGCAGGTTTTCTCTCTGTCCGAGGGGAGTTCTGACCGTCCACACACGCGCACGCAGGCACGCACTCAGCCGGCGGCGTGCAGTATCGATTTCTAATTAGATGAGGGATAATCGCTGCAGAGAGATGAAAAAGGGGAGAGAGGGATGCGAGGCGAGGTAAAGAAATGTCTAACCATATTAAAGGGCAGATTAACGGAACGAATATGAGCATTAAAAAGCAACAGAGGTTATCTGCGCTAATAAACCTCGCGTGCACCATTCATACGTCGCCACGCGCGAGGACCAAGCGCGCGGAATGCAAAGCGCGGGGGGCCGCGTTAGAAATGCGTTCGTCGTGTTTCAAACCGCTAAAAATGATAAAGAATAAAGATGGACGGTCTCTTCATATCTAGATGGTTTCTTCTTGACGTTGATGCGCCAACTGACACCCGACAGCAAGAGGGAAATATTATAGCAGCCTAATATTAGGTACAAGTGCTAACTATTCAGGCAGGGTATTGTCAACGGGGATCGATGCGGTGTCTGAATGCGTGCGCGTATCTGCGTGTCTTCCTGTCGATACAAATATTAAGACCATTCTAATTGCGGCGGCTACCACATCTATTTAGCTATATCTAAATAACCCGATCCCGCGAGAACACGTCAACCTCCTATCTGCTGTTGAACCCGAACCTTCTCCCTCCTTCTCTCCCCCCTCCCTCCCTCCCTCCCTCCTTCCCCCTCTCTCCCTGACAGAGTGACGGGGGTTACCCGGTAGCTCGTTTACTTTAATTACCGTTTCATCATCCCTCCATCCATTCACCCTGCCCGGGGTTCAGCTCTCATCTTTCTTTTCTTCAACATTTGGCCATCTCTCTCTCCCCACCCGTCTCCCTCTCTCGCCTCCGTCCGTTCAAGCATAGACGCTAATGCAATAATTCAAACACCCCTCTGACTTGCCCCCTTTTCTCCTTCGTTACCTCTTCTCCTCTCTCCCTCTCCCTCTCTCTCTCTCTCTCTCTCCCTCTCTCCCTCTCTCCCTCATAATGACGCTGATTAATTGCGGAGTTTCAAGCAGGCCAGAGAGGCGCCATGTTCTGCCCTAAAGTCCCAACCCCCAGATAAATCTCCTCGAAGGACGAGTGTGCGTCCATCCATAAACTAGCCGCCCGTCTCATCACGCAAAATGTGAGAAAATGTGAGAAATAGACCCGACTGGGTGATTGTTTTATGTTCCTGTTGATCACTACTAGATTTTAATTTCTGACAATTAACATTACATAACTTTTCCCTTTTTAACTATTTTTTATCTTTAATATAGATTTAGTAATAATATTTACATAATCTATTTTGTTACCCTATGTGACAGGAATGAAAGTGAACAGAAATCCTATTTCAGACTGAAATATTTTGTGGGGAAAATGTACAATTACGTTTATGATTGGCGGCTTATTTTATATAAATTCACAGTAAGTCACTAATACATTTGGACTAATATAAACCTTAACAACAACGAGTAGTAGAAATGTACAATGCACAACTTCAGTCTAAAACACTGTCACAAAAGTTAGATGACAACAGAGTTGTAAGGTATCATAACTTCTATCAAATTCCTTCTCTGAAAATCACTCATCACTCATTCTCTGAAAATAATTCCACAAAATCTCTAGGAAATTATACAATTACAGTGAAATGATGAAAGTGATAAAATTGTTCTTACTGGTTGTTTAAAAAAAATGATAAAAAAATGAATCAATACAACCAACACGAAACTCTAAAACTCGTCACAAACCAATAGTGCCTCCCCTCGGAAAACCAACTGCCCAGATTGAATTTGGGACAGCCGTGAAAATGGCAGGCGTTTTATGAAGCTAAAATAGAATAAAAAACTATATACAACCAAAAACTCAAACCAGCGCTGTTCATCAGACAGTGTGGTCCCGTGGAAGGGATCTAAACCATTTAAAACACTTACAGTGGTAACTGGATTTGTAGCCGTGTGGGGTTAAGAACTTGATGAAATACTCCGTGTCCGTGGGGGCGTCGGATGTGCGCGCTCCCATACAAATTGCCATTGATAAAGAAAGAGGCGAGCAGTGCACCGTTGCCCACCCTATAGAGCCCATCCCGCAGACAAAAGACTCCCCTACCCAGGGTGCATTGCATTTGGCTCCATGTGTGACACTAATATTGATTTTTTGGGAATTGCTGTTTGCGGTGGTCAGGTCACATTGACCTTAATACACTGTCCAGGTCACGGCCATTTAAAGTGATCCTGAAGTTTGCTTAAGCCCTGGACTCAACATGAAGTTCTCTCACTGATGCTCTCCATGAAACAATCCCTCCTTCACAAGCTCCATGGTCTCTCAGAAACACATTACCAGGTGGGGAAGCTGACCTCTGTATCTATTCTACTGACAGCTGTATCTGCTATCTATTCTACTGGCTGTATCTGGTATCTATTCTACTGACTCTATCTGGTATCTATTCTACTGACTCTATCTGGTATCTATTCTACTGACTGCTGTATCTGGTATCTATTCTACTGGTTGCTGTATCTGGTATCTATTCTACTGGCTGTATCTGGTATCTATTCTACTGGTTGCTGTATCTGGTATCTATTCTACTGGCTGTATCTGGTATCTATTCTACT
>JAOEHI010054231.1:0-14246 GCA_025447815.1 Percopsis transmontana | reverse complement strand
GCCCATATATGGATAGACGGAATTGGGCGGAGTCAGGCTCTGCCAAGATGGCGCTGGCCCTATGAGCCTCAAAACCGTTCTTCAGAAACTCTATGTGTGACGTCACGGAGGGTTTGTCCATTTATTTATACAGTCTATGGTTGAAACTCTAACACCTTACGACACTAGTGTGGTATTCATGTAAACATTATTCAGTGACTATAATGAGGAAGCGGTTAGACTATAGATTTTGTGGAATTCATCCAGATAAGAGCTATAAAAATAAGGCAACTTTTTACTCGTTACACATACGTGTGTGCACGCACCCAGTGTAGGCCAAATAAATAAAGCACCATTACCCTTTAAAACAAACTTTGTCTGATGACAAATTACAAGTTAGTGATCTAAAGGAATCTGGGTCTCAGTTCACCAGTTCCGCGTGTTCGTTTGATGGAGTTTAAATTGGAGGACACAATGCGTTTAAATCAATAAAATCAGTTTTAATAAAGATATTAAAAATACAAATCAGAATCCTGGTTCTCACTGCATACCCCTGCTCACCTAAGTGTCAGTTCATGATGTTCGACCACTTATCATTTCATGAACCACTATTATATACTAGACAACAAGTTTCTAACATCGGCATGGTCATTCGTGGTTGGTCCTCTCTGGGATGATTTCATCCCCTCCTTCTCTCTGGGCTGGTACCTGCCACCACACGGCTCCAGGATGACCTGACCTCAGATAACAAACCCTCCCGGCTACAGACATCAATGCTATCTCATGGCCAAGGCTACTTCTGTCTACTTTTCTGTCTTCTTTGCAGTTTTACCACAGTAC
Organism: Percopsis transmontana; assembly: GCA_025447815.1. Classification (NCBI taxonomy): domain Eukaryota; kingdom Metazoa; phylum Chordata; class Actinopteri; order Percopsiformes; family Percopsidae; genus Percopsis; species Percopsis transmontana. The sequence continues at coordinate 13,427 of JAOEHI010054231.1, read as the reverse complement.
CTTCATTGTTTCGAACAAGCACAATAATAAACATAATATCAACATGCATGCATAGACACCTGGCCTTTAATCTAAGTTCTTTGTCTGCTACCACTTTAAGCTAGAATGGTTACTTTATAAAGGTTTATTAAAATGTACTATTGCTAAACAGCTTTATTGAGTAATATTTACTAAATATATGTACGCATAATATTCAGAATTTCTAACACTGCGCATAGCATAGCATAGGATAAAATAGCATAGCATAGCATAAGATAGCATAGCATAGCATCGCATAGGATAGGATAGGATCGCATGGGATAGGATCGCATCGCATAGGATAGGATAGGATAGCATCGCATAGGATAGCATCACATAGGATAGGATAGGATCGCATCAGATAGCGGTCTAGGTGTTGGACTCCCAGCCGGAAGGTCATGGGTTCGAGCCCCAGAGGTGGCCTACCTGTAAGCATCCTTGATCAAGTTGCCTAACCCCTATCTGCTCCATGTAATAGCATGTAATTGTAAGTCGCTTTGGATAAAAGCGTCTGCTTAATTACCTAATTGTAATTGCATAGCATGACATAACCATCGCCCTGTTCCCAGGGTCCCGCTTGTTTTAGAATGCATTTTTTTCTCCTTAGAATCAGTTATATTCTTGGTAGTACCACAATAAGGAGCTCCGGTCTGTTGAACAAAAACATTTCACTATCATCATGTCTGTCGCTCCACATTGCCACAGCATTAAGACAGAGTGACATTACAGACAACTATCGTTTGTACCATCTTCAGGTTGTCAAGGGAGGAATGTGGTTCATTTTTCAGCCTTAGCTGAGCCAATGGGGTCAGATATTAAAAGCTAAAAGGGTTAAGTTCGGGCTGTCTGAGAGGACATTGGGGTGTGCTGTGGGAGCTGGGCTGAAAGTGAACAGATATTAAGGTCAAGACAGGAAACTGTCTAGAGACAGAATTAGAAGTTAAAGGCTAGCCTGACAAACACAGACCCTAGTACAGTATATGAGATGGCACAGTGCAAAACATTCAAGCAAAGGTGTTTTTCTTAATAACAACATGACCTATCTGCTTTACTGTGATATTTTTATATTATATATGTATTTAAATCAATCTATTCAGGCATCTTGAGTCAAATGACCTCCCACTTGACCTTTAATGAGTGGGCACATAGTGATTAAGCCCAGAAGGGATAACCAGGGCTTCTAAGCATTCAACACTAGCTCTGGGTTACACATTCAGTAATGCAATGCATCTGTAAAATAAAAATGTTCTTTTTCCAGTCTAACTTACAGCTGCTAAATACTAAAATATCATTTTATATAATAAAAAGCCATAGCACCTTAAAAACTAAAAAAAGATGATAATCTGTAACTAGTCTGTTTCATGAACTAAACACTGGTAAACAGGGCAAAATGGAGGTAGCCTACAAACTCAAAGTTTGTTTAGATTGAATTTTTAAAATTCCCTTGAGGAGATTAGGTCATCAAAATGTATAGCTACACATACAAGGCTTAAATCTACCGCGAACCACACTTGGCCTGGGGTCAAGACTGACCAAAAGATTTAGATTTGCAGAGCAGTGAAGCTGCAGTTTGTAAATGGAGTGTCTCATGCCCCAATGATCAAGTATCTGACAGTGGACACACTACCAACAGGTATGGGTTTGGTGTCTTGCTTATAAGTGCTTTGGCTGAGGTGTGACTCGAGTCCTCAAGTCAAATCCAAGTCAACTCCAAGTTATTTCTTTCAGTGTTCAGTGAAACCATCACCAATTAAATACATCTACAATGTTATCTAGAGCAATGGAATACTATTTTACATCTATACATTTTGACTTTAATAAATAAATTTAACACACATTTACAACACAAAACATTAGCATAGCCTACTGTACAATAATTAGGTCAATTCAAGTCTTCCTACATCAAGTCTCAAGTACATAAAAATATGACTATCTCATTGGGCTATCTGCAAGTCTCCGCATACCCCTTCCCTGTTGCCATAAAAGAGAATTAACAACATGCCCAGTACTAAATGTACCTTATTTTCCAGTCTCAACTCCCACCTGAGAGTTGAATGGACAGCTAGCCACCGTTGATCTCTCTGCAGGGTAACAGCTTCTCTCAGCCAATAAACTCAGAGTCTCTCTATCTCTAGGTTATCTCCCCAACGGGTTCCAGTCAGCCAATCGATCGACAGCAGAGCCGGACCGAGGGGAAATTGAAGAGGGGCGACTGAGGAGGTAGCAGAGCACGTAGGTAAAGATGAAGGCAAAGATAGGGTGTGGGTTGAACCCTGTACAGAGTATGGATTCAGGAAGTGGAAGTGGTGGGTGACCAGGAGAAGAGAAGAGAGGAGAGGAGAGGGGTGGAAATGAAAAGGGAGGAGGAGTGGGGAGGAGAGGAGAAGGAGAGAAGGAGAGGAAATGAAAAGAGGAAGAGGAGTAGAGGAGAGGAGAGGAAAGGAGGAGGAGAAACAGCGAGAAGGTCAGACGGCATTAGAGAGATTACAAGGAGGGCTGTTAATATTTGTTTCAAAGTCTGAAAAGCACCGGATAGGAAACTAAAGCAATAGAGATGGGGGTATTAGCAGGTGGTTAAGTGCCTGCTGGTACGGAGTATAAGTACTTGTTTCAAAGACCCTCCAATGCAGCCTAATGAAGAGAAGCAGGGGATTATTCCATGGTGGCAGGTGTGTCTGCATCGTAATATGACAATTTCAATCAGTGGAATAGTTGGGGACTGTCCATGAGTAATATTCTGTCAAAATAGACAATGTAACACCAGTCAGTCAATTTTGCCCTGGAAAGTATCTCCATGAGGCCTGTAATCATGCTCTCATCTGGCCAATCAGTCCTGACCAACACATTAGAGAGTTGCCACGGGTCGTCCAGAGCTGTTAAACTGAAGGGTTCTCTCATTGTGTACGCGTGTATGTGTGCCAGAGAGAGAGAGAGATGTCGGGTATATGAAAAGGAACCCCCACCCCCGTCTTGTGAGAGGGGCGATTCTAAAACATCACCCAGTACATGATGTTTTAGAATCATGAAAATCACAGGGTTAAGATTTCTAGTGGAGAATACAGACTTTACGATGCTGTGGGCTGTACCATGGCTGCTAACCATAAAATGTGTTTAATAGATCTGAACCCAGGCTTTACCGAGACTTGATTTGAATGCTAATAACCGAATTTACAAAGTGCAATAAATGGCTAATACCAACATGTCAAAGAATGGCCCTTTTCCCTGACTGATGACTGCAGGAGACCAAATGTGGTTCCGCCCCATTCTGCACTCAACCCACCAGCAATTCCAGCAAGTCACTGAAAGGCAACCAGAGTTTTTTTTTCCCCCAAAGCACATGGTTGACAAGGATGTTTTTTTTTGTCTCCTTCATCAAGCTGACACTTAACAACTACTGTAATTACACTTCCTAGCTGACCCGGCTAAGACGTGTAATTATGTCACGCTAAGTTAAAATGAGTTTAGTATCGAGCTCAAGACAATGTGACTGGATGTGTGAATAATTATTGACACAATAGCTGTCACAATTGCATTCAAACGTGTGACTTTTTTATTATAGGATTGTTTTGTTAACAAAAGGCTGATTGGATGCCCGATTACCTGCTATGCATCACATCAGGAATTAGCTATCGTGCAAAAACAACATTAATGCAATTGGCTGATATTAGCAACACCCACTTATACCGTCCTGGCTTAACCTACACAAATGGAAGATGTAGTGTTTCAGTGTCTTCTTTAGGTATTTGGCCTATATTTTCCCCTTATCTTATGGCCACACGGATAGTGACCGGTAAAACGGCTGATGCAGGGATTAACCTTGGTTTTATTAATATGGAACAATGTTGCTAGCCACTACATTCATCCACCAGTAGTATTCAGTAGCATTCATTTATCAATGCAAGAGTTGTGCAGAGATGGTTTGTCTTTACTGGTTGTGAGCATTATTTTTATACAGAGATTTGTCCTTGGTGTATATAAAGTGCTACTTTATATACACCAAGTACGAGACTACGAGAGCTAAAGAGCCTCAGCAACGCTCCCTGTACACAATGTGGATTAAGACCAAACTATCAGCAGCGCTCTGCGTGTGACCCTCGGGATTTGCGTGCTTTGTTTTAGGAGCTTCTCTAATCTTAAATACCAGGAGGAGGCCTGCTGGATAAGACTCCAACCTTGAGAATACAACTCAGAGAGGACTGGAGTCAATCCGAAGTTCTGTCGGTGACCCGCTACCGTTGTATGTTCGAGCACAAAGCGTAAAACAACACAAAAGACATTAATACATTTGCACGCACCCGCCAGCAAATAGGCAAAAAGCATATAATCACCCGCGCACGTCAACACACACAGTGTGTTGACTAAATAGCTCTGGGAGCTAAGCTATCCTGTTAGAATAGTGCTGACTTTCCATGGTGCTGTAATTGAGTGCAGCTCCCAGGGTAACCAGGTTCACCCAAAGTTTAAGGAAGCGAGTCAATTGCTGTTTCTCAAGTTTATCTGCACGTGTGTGTGTGTGTGTCACATAACCCCACACCCAAAGCATTGCCGACATGTCAACATAACAAATGTAAACCAAAGAAAAAGGTAAGTCTGTGGGGTTATTTTGAGAGGCTACGCATGCACCGCCAACACCGACTAAACCCAAGTGGATATACGTCAAAGGCGGCGTTGAGAAACATACAGCTTTTGTGTGAAACTCACTACATAGGAAATTAATCAAGCTGCCAGTCAAAACGTGCGTCTCTGCGGCGAAGGCTAGCATCGGTGAAAAGGACCTCTATCAAAGTTCGGGAGACATCCACACACGCAGGGAGAATAAAGGGAGAGAGGTTGACAGCAAGCGGGCACAGGACCTGCTGAAGGACAGCTCTTCTTTTGACACTTTGTCACTCGCGTAACCCTTTAAAATTGCAGCCTTGGGGCGATGTTTTGCAGAGGTCAGCCAGCACGTCTATCAATGGCTCTAAAAACTCTTCTGTCGCTTTCTCTGCCTCCCCTTCCGACTCTGTCACTCAATAATATTGTATTGTATAATTGTGTGTGTTTATCAAATACAAACTATTAAAAGTGAGAGATGATTTTGAAGATTCAAAGCAACAGAAAGCACAGGAAGACTAATACGTCGCAATACTGTAGCTTTCAGTCAACTCTTTTACTTGTTAGTAAGTATAAACATTGATGGAACAAACAAGTACACAATCTCAGCTTTGGTGTATTTTGATTTTTTTTTATTGGAGTGTACTCAGTAGCATCAGAGATATCTCAGCCAATGAGGGAAGAGACCAAATATCTTAAACTTATAAAGGTCAAGCGACAGGTATTGTGTCTGCGGAGACACTGTATTAGCCAATAACAACAACAACAGGGGTCCTGTTGGCAGCATACAGCCAGTTTTAAGGTAACATTTCTTGGCCACGAGACACCAATAAACTCAATAAAGTTGGTGGATCTACTAAACCACGCATATCCTTGCCAACAGCAGCCAAGAATAAATAAAATAAACAGCCGAAATATTCCAAACATCTAACGTCACTTGGTACAATTTAAAGTGCATTTTCAGACTGAGAAGGTTTTTCTTTTTCTTTTTACAAGCTGACAACTCAGTTACAATTATTAGTAAGAGATACAGTAGATAAGGAGTTTTACAGTATGACACAAATAATAATTAGTGCAGCAGTGTTCACACACACAGAGCTAAATTAGACGTCAGAATACAGAATAAAAATTAAGACAAATCAAGGAATATTCTTCTTTCTTCTCTCACATAAACCGATGAGAGAAACTGTACTTCAAGTCTAACAGTATTTTGCTGAAAACAACATAAAAATATCAAGACCTCCCCAGGTAAAATAGATATACAGAACGCTGACACCACAATGATTATATGATCATATCAACAGTTACAGTACACATCCAGTGTTAAGATTGAGTATATTGTTATACAGAATGAGTACAATGGTAGCCATTTTAGAAGCCCAACAGTTTGCATCAATTCTGCATTAGTACACACAAAAAGTACACACACAAAAAAAAAAGATTATGATTTTAATTATTAAACCTCTCTACTTTTTCCCCTACTCTACTAACCAACCTATTTGTTTTGTCGAACAAAAATATAATGGAGATAGAGACGCATTAATGCTGTTAGCAGCAGGACTTCTACAATGACTACATCTGCAAACCCTCCTAAACATTTAGAGGTTCTGGAGACACAAAGACACATTAGCAATGTACATTTATAGGCATGTAAGTTGAAATTGATGGAAATATATGAACAGCAGTGTACTGTAGCGACCAACCCATTTAGTCGCTCTTTAAAATGCTGAGCTGTGTGGATGTGATGCTCCTTTACAAGAAATTATGGGAGCAAAGACACTAAATGATTCTCCTACTCCTTCTTGAAAGCAAGTCGATACAAGGATTGCATCAGAAAGACCAAAAGAAATGTAAAATAATCAAGGCATTCCAATGATATACTGTACTGTATATAAGGATTGTTTAAAGACTACAGTAAGACGTGGGTCATAAATAAGTTTATCATCACAGTTACATTTCCTACAAATTATGGATTTAATATAGAATACCCCGTACCTAACTGGACCACATTTAAGATAGTTTTATCCAACACAATTTATACAGTAATATGATTGCATAAATTTTTTAGGGTGGTATTGATAACCCTGCCACAGTTAATGCCATGATCTACCCATTGAACTGAAGCATTTGATCCACCAACATTGTTCAGAATTTCTCAATTCACCCATTAAAAAAGGCACTGAGAAGAGTTTTCTGCCATTTCTGAATCAGACGCCATGTTTTTTTTATGCATCTGACACATCATTATAATGATTAAGAATCACACCTCTATTAAAAAACAGAGTTTGAGCTTTTTTTTCCAATGATGCATATATAGTGAGTCAATGCATTTCAAATATGAACTAAAAACGTGTAGCAAAATGATGCAGACATTTTGAAATGCTTCAACAGAATGCAACTTCTGTGTTCAGCATACCGTGTGATAAACTCCAGGTACAGCTAATCAAAATGGGTACAGCAGATTTTGAAACGTCGCTAAAAAACTAAATGGGTGAAATGAGGGGAAAACATCAGACTGCTGTGTCTGTTTCCCCCCCCAGCAGTCTCCCTGTTTTGAGATTAGCCTCACTCTGCTGTAATGTCTGCATGCTAAAATACTGCAGTGTTATAGAGGCTCGGAGAGGCTTTTCCTGCCCAGAAGCAACACTATGACAAAGATGTACAGTAGAATATACAATGGGAAGCAGAGTGGTGGAGCTGAAGGTCACTTGTTTAATGGACTGACTGGGGGTCAGCCAAGACTGGGGGTCAGCCAACTCCAGCCAATCCAAGCAGATACTGTACCATTGCAGCCCTGAGTAACCCTGCAGTTAAACTGGTGGCGCTGAGTAAAAAAAAAAGAACGTAGAATATTTTGAAATGTATAAAACAATAGTGCATAGCAGTAATTATATATAGGCTACTCCATGAAGCTGTTTTTTTCCCTTTATAAACAAACAGAAAGTGTGATTTGTCAATGGAATATTATTTTCTCCACATTTTTCTAACCTCATTGGTAAATCTCTTCCAAAAGTAACAACACTAGTACCGTATGTGATTTTCCCGTGACAGATAGACAGGCAGACAGCCGGGTATGAAATATTTAGTATAGTGGAAGGTACCAAGACCAGAAAGCTTACAATTTGACCTGACTCTGTAGTAGGGGTCTATTAACAGTAATATAGCATAAATTAATTTCATTACCATAGATTTAACCCATTACTTAACTATAATTTTCTTTGCTTAAAGGGAGTCTGAAAAGGAGCTATAGCGTTTACTGGAGTAAACACTACATTTACCACAAGCCCAATTTCTTCACCCCCATTTCTTTCACAAAGAGCTACCAGGACTCTCTGGTGAAAGAGTTTTTTATGAAGAGAATAGCTGAATAGTTGTTCAGACTGAACTACCCCAGACTGAACAACAGTTTCCAGATGTATAGCAATGAGGTGATACAGTATAATGGGCTCTATACTGCAAATAATTTCGTCTAATTTTGCAGAAAAGGGTCATTCTGGACACAAATCGATTTAAAAGCGAGATGATTTTCCAAAGACACATCACCTAAATAGTAATACTTTACATAAATGCTGCATGTCACCGGTTGAGACGATGAGAATCTCCAGGTAAATCCGGTTTAAGATTCAGTTTAGACGCTGTTAATCTGTCAATATCTTGGACCCTAGTGTTAAATCTTTTAAGTCAAGGACTCTCTTCCTGCTGGCGCTCATGGCACAGCGCTGCGTGTTGCTGGAAACATGCAGAGCTTTGTTTGACAGCTTTTGATTATTCATTCCAGGACAGTTTTGTTCCTCAATGTATGTTTATGTTGTGTGTCTTAGATGTGAAATATAGCACTGGACCAGTGAGTCAGGATTGCTACATCTGACTCTCACCCATTTTTACTCATTTTTATTACTAATTATTTTACTCATTAGCTACACACTGTAGTTACTTCCTACCATATTTTATACTCCAGAGAAAACCAGTAAGGGAACAAAAGACTCAATTTGAACCCGATTGGGGCACTATTCGCATTGTGAAATGTGCGCAGACGTTTACTCACACAAACAATATAGAACGTCAAGGGCGTTTAGAATTATACATAACATGTAAATACCATTTATTAATTAGTTTGCTAACCTTCTAAAAATCACCCCCCTGTGGCGCAAATTGTCCGTGCCCAATTGATAAGCTTTGTAAAGTCGCCGCCCGATTGCAGAAATGACAGGCTCGGTGCCATTGAAGAGAAAATTATATTTATATTAAATTATAGTTAAAAACGTCCTAGTTTGACAAGCCTGCGCTGAAGGTGGGCTATGGTAGAGAGGTTTGTGTGATGTCTGTGATGTATATACTTGGGCATGCCGACATTTCATAATTCACGAGGGGGGGGGGGGGGGGTGACCGGGAGAATAAAGAGTCTTGGTTGTGTATATTATTACAGCATGTGATGTTTTTGCCTTCGCAATGTACTGAATTTTTGACAGCAAGTGAGAACGGGTGCGGTGCATGTAAAGAAACAGGTATGTGTTGAGAGTGTGTGTGTGTGTGTGTGTGTGAGTGAGATCGTGAGTATGTGGGCGAGGGCTATAACTCTTCATATACTGCTGGACCGTATTGCCATGGCAACAAGAGTTCCAGAACACCTGAATGGTACCTGTTTTGGCTTCTGAATTACTCCGCAAGCCCATAAAACGTGCATGTTTCCATAGATTATGTTTTGAAGATGGAGCCTCATTAAGCTGGTGTTTAGTGCAGACACAGACGTAGGTACAGACATACTAATACATGATGATGAAAGACGGTAAAGCTGGCTGGGTAAGAGGGCCAATTACAGCCGACTGCCTCCTCTGCTCATTTCAAATCTCCACTGGCCTTGTTAAAGTGTTCGCCTGGACACACACACACACACACACACACACACACACACACACACACACACACCAAGAACAACAGAAAGAAACTGGAGACATAATCAGTGTGCAGGGAACAAAGGAGACTGTGAGGAAGACAGAATAGATAGGTGGACACAGACACACAGAGAGACAGGGCAGACAGACAGACAGAGCAACCCCACAGAGCAGAAGTCAAACAGCAGATCTACAAGCTAACAGACTGACAGGGCCACAGACAGGGTGAAAGGCAGAAATTAGGTGAGACGTGAGAAGACAGAGAGGTAAGATTGTTAAGACACACACAGACAGAAGACAGAAGGAAAAGGAGACAGGAGAAACGCCAGTAGAGAGACAGACACAAAAAGAGACACAATATTAGCTTATAGCTACAGACAAAAAAGGTGAGTTGCGCATGGTGGAGGAAGGAAACAGAGAGGCACAGGGGGGCTGTAAAAGGACCTTCTACAAGCTAGAAATGTGCCAACACACATAAAAGTGGCTTTAAAATCCTGGACAAATCCTGCCAAAGAAAGGTAGCCAACATAGCCCTATTACATCACATAAAGATTGGTATATCATCTTAAAGACTATTCAAACCACCGCAGGCTTTTAAAGCCCCCTATGGCAACTAGCATCAGCATAGCCAGCTTTACTGTCCATCAACCAATGTGACTGATTTGCTATTCCTCCTGGATTTGTGTCAGGAAATGCCCTTGCGGTTGAAACCTGAATTACAAAAACGGTTTTTGGTTTGAAACTCCCAAAGTGACAGACCCTCCCACACCAGAGTGCTCCTGTCACCCCCCGCTACCTGTCCCTCCACATGCTGGATGCTGGGTTCAGAACATTGGGGTTTTCTGGGCTCTTTAACACAATCACGTGTCTCCTTAAGAGACGACTCATATTAGAATATAAACTATACATTTTTTTGTGTGCCTAACGTATTGCCTGTAAAACACTATTTCAAATTGTGTTTTCTTTAAATGAGCCCACGCTGTGTTTGTTTGCTTCACCCCCACAGTCTGCAGTGCCTTATGAAACCACAGTGTCTGCTGTGCTCTGCGTTGCCAATTGACTAATGATTATGTTTAATAGCTTGGGTTAATTCTTTTACTTTTCGGCTACTAGGCTGCCCTAGCTATAAGAGCAATCACTCCCACACTGTCAATGTTAAGGACTACCTATTGCTGAGAAGCTGTTGATGTCGACGTTCATGAATTGGATGGGCAATCACCGTCAACTATCAGTACATCGTAATTGCAGTTCCTCTATCTTCCAGCCTGGTAAAAGGGCAAAACCACACTGTGATTTCCGTAAAGTATGTTTTTGCTTCCCGCACCAGTGTTTGAGAGAGGCAAACTTTCTGAATTCTATTTCATTTCAGAAGTTTTGGTGCTGTACTTAAATGGGAGGTGTTTAGCTCCTAGTTATACTAAGGGAAGGACCTTAAACTATGTAAGGCTATGTAAAGTAGGCTCCTATGCTTCAGATTCTGCAATAGGATATTGAAATTGCCAAAGCACTGTTAACAATATAAAAGCAACATGTCTTGACTGATCAAAATTAGCCTAATGTTGTAGTTGTGACAGAATTTGACTTCTATAGACTGACTTGTATAGTTGAGCATATAAGGGTAAATAGAGGTGTCTAATCCCAGTAGAGCTCAGTGGGTAGATCATGGCAGAAACATCACCATAGGACATATGTATGTACTGCTATTACTACAGACACTGGGCTAATCTTTCTGTACATGTTTTGTTTTTAACTTCGCCACCATGACTAGAAAGATTACCTACATCATCTGAAAAAGTTGCATCACATTTAGCTAACATGATTGTACACATAAAGGGATTATACCCAGCCAAAGTTAAATTTTTCCAGCAGATAAATTAGTGCAACGAAGGACCAAGCATCTCAGTTTTCAGTGTCTTACACTTGATAGGACAGATAAACAGTTGTTTATGTAACCACACTGGGAGCTGTGGGAGTAATAATTTGTATTACAAGCGGTCTCTCTAACCACCAATTCAAACTGTGCTTAAAACTTAATAGCTTAAAACTAATGGCACAGACTGAACATATTGTTATTGCATACAAATTAGCTTACTAAACAGCATTAGGATTGAAATTTGCTGAATAATTGGTGTAGCTCTTGTAAATGTCAATGGATTCCTTTCACCATTCTGCAACAGTATAATATCGAGCTGATGAAATACACAGGTCTGCAACTTCATTTCTGTTCCTCAATTTTAATAGCTCTGATTTAGTTGGTTCGTTCATTTCTTTTGTTGACATTTTCAGCCTGTTCTCTATGTTATGCCTGCTGAATCTACTGTTTCAAGGACCCTAGTTCTCCAAGGAATTAATACAGTTTAAACTTATAATGTATAAAATTCATTAAATGTGTTTCTGGGACCCCATGATATTTGTGTGTAGAAAGCTGCTTGGTAAAATGATGGCGAGAGATTGTAAAGGCTAATACTGCACACCGCACCTGGTTCAGTTAAAAATAAATTATATTAACCATTTAATTCAAGCGCTACTTTGAAAGTGACTGATAGCACGGAAATAAAATAAATAAGCGGTCAAGGTTGTTTGTTGACAAAACAATAACACTTCTACAGACTGGATTATATTATGAACCTCAGGAGCCGAATTTATAACCCTCCCAAATATTGATATAACATATTGGAATTAAAACTTTACTTTCTCTATTTAACCCAGTGCTATGACACCAACCTTTCTATTCAGTCCCTTTATGCTCACCACTAGAGCAGAGATGTTGAGAATATTCATACACAGTGTGTGTATGACAACAGAAGAGAACCACCCTCCCAACATTGAGTTAAACCCAATTCTACACAATGCATACCGTACGATAGCCACCTCTGACCTTATAACTCTTTGTACCGCCAGGAGGTGTTGGGAGGGAGCTTTATTGCGTCGCAGAGGACGAGGTGGGCTGCGCGTCCTTGCCGCCGGGGACGTCTGGGTTTAGCGGGCTGAGGGAAGCAATGGGCGGTCGAAGCCTTGCTTAAGCAGTAGGATAAGACTGAAGGAGAACCGACAGACATTTGGACAGAGGAGGAGGGGGAGGCCCGGCCTCGCCGCTGGCTCTCTCCTGTGCAACAAACAACGGGTAAGTCGGACAGACAGGTCAGGCACAAATACACTGGCAGTCAGTCAGTCAAACAGTAAAACAGGCGGGTACTGAGAAAGTCAGTGGCTCTTGGGCTTGGGGAGGCGAGAAGAAGTGGAGACCAGGGGCACGGCTCTGGGTTTGAGCCCAGGAGCAGAGGCGTTCTCTGGGTCGCGAGGTCCAGAGGGCAGCCTGACAGCCCTGGTCCTCGGGGGAGTGATGGCGGTCGGCGAGGGGAGATGGTTGCCGGTGCCAGGGGTAAAAGAGGGGTGGGGGGGTGCAGAGGCGGAGCAGGGAGGATTTCGGGGCGCTGGTGGGATGAGGTGGCGGAGCTTAGTGGGCTGGGGCGGTTGGAGAGACCTGGGGGCTCCAGCTTTGTCCTTAATGTCCCCTCCTTCTGACCTCCTGGCCCCCTTCTGGGTCTCTCCTCCGCTCACCACCCCCACTTTCTCCCCACTTCCCCCTTTCTCCGCTCTGTCTCTCCTCTTCCACTCTCCCTCTCCTTCCTGCTCGGCCGTGGGAGGCGCTGGAGGCGTGCTGGCCACAGGGAGGGGGCTGGACCTACTAGACCTACTGGGCAGACTGGCAGGGTGGCTGGGCTGCTCTGGTTGCGCCGGGGTAGGGGCTGAGGTGGGGGCTGGGGGAGAGTGCATGGAGGTGGGCCTACTCTGGACCAGGCACGGTGCTGGCTCCCACTGAGTCAGTCTTCCCTCCTCTGTCTGGCTGGGGGGGTGTAGTACATGAGGCTGGGGGGAGAAAGGAAACGGTGAGACATCATTGGATGGATTGTAAAAGGT
>JAOEHI010054230.1:0-14248 GCA_025447815.1 Percopsis transmontana | reverse complement strand
ATTTTTGCCTTTCACTAACTCAGGTTGTTGATTAACCTCCCACCCCCCCCCCACACCCCCCCACACACACACACACACACACACACACACACACACACACACACACACCTCCTAGATCCAAGCCAGCTGCCGTGGCAGTGCATATTGTATATCGCTTACCATACTGTACATTTAATATAGCTCTTCTGTGAAGGGCCCTTCTGCGAGCTATGTGTTTATGTGTAGCTTGTGGCCAGCGGGATCTCGAGAACACTGTCTGGAAGCAAGCGGCGTAGTTGCTTGCGTAAGGCGACCTCTCTAAGCCCCTTGTAGCTCAGGGAAAAGCCAGCCCTTTGTGAATACAACTTTTCCCCACATGCACAAACGCGCACGCTCGATAGCCTAGTGTCGCAGGGCCTGACACTTGAACCGAAAGTGTTTGCGTGTGTACACTAGCACATGCCTCTGTCCTCTGGGACACTCAACTGCACCAAGTGGTATGGGGGTTCTCTCAGCGACTGTGATGAACACGGTGTACCTGGCCCTTCACTCAAACACTGGGGAGTTCAAATGTGTGCTGGAAGAAATAACAGCAGGAGCCAAATGACTATAATCATGTGGCAGAGGCTAAGCGTATAATGAGCCATCAATGTGTTGAGTGAGAGATGAAAAGCTTGCACTATTTATTAATTTCTCTAGCCTCGTTTGGCCTGGTGAGGCATGATTGGTCGACGGTAACCAGCGGTGTACGCACAAATCCCCAACCTGCCTTTAGAGGTTCAACTAGACACAGCGGAGACTCTTGTTAGGCAAACTGTCATTCCCTCAGGAGTCAGTCTAACCGCAAAGACCGTGTCAGCCAGTGATCTCGACGCATCAAACGCCTGCCCGACTCTTTCTCGCATCCATCTACTGACTTTCTCGTTTCTATTTTCTATTTTCTTTTTTCTCTTACACTTTTGTCATTTGGATGAAACAAAATAAAGAAAAGATTTACCCTTCGTTCAAGGGACACTGCAGTTCCTTTCAACCCTCCTATCGTGGGTCACGAATACTGACCTAACAGAGGGTCCTGGTCCTATTCCACTTGCTGAAGCAGGTTTCTCTTATTTATAAATCACTGTGACACCATCATAGGGGTCTAGTAAAAAGCTGTAGCCTTATTTGGTCCTCTCCTCTTGTCGGCAGTAGTGCTGTGGTGTTGCAACTGGGAGCCTCTACTGCCCCTGTGTGGCAGGTTTAGCACACGGCACGTTTGTATTACCCAATGGTGCTGATAATGTCATACTAAAATGGAGAGTCTGCTAGTAGGTACTGAATGTTTGTAATGAGGAAATAATCAATGTAGTGTGTGTTTGTGAATTTTCAGGGGGATGTGCGGGGCTACCTGTCTCAGCAGGATCGGATGCTGAGAAATGCTGAAGTGCTGCAGCTGCAGAGGATGGCCTGTGAGATCGCCGCCGCTGTCACTCACCTCCACAAACACAACTTCCTGCACAGGTAGCACTTCAAAACTGCAACGCACACTTGTACCAGGCCAAATAGGCTAAATTCCCCTCCCTGTTAAAAGCTGACAAAGGCGTTAACAAGAAGATGGTGACTAGAAAGTTGTTACGACGTTACATTCATGACCCTCTTCTCTCTGTGATGTTGGGACAAATTGTAGTTTGTTTTGGTCTGCATTGCCTTTTATCCCTACTGTCCAACCAGCCTCTGGAGTACAAGTGTTCTCCAAAAAAGGTGGCGTATGGCAGGACGAAGCTCCATTGCATTTTTATTTTATTTTTTTTACCCGTGCTAGCGTCTGCTAGTGTCTGCTCTGCTAGCAGCCTGCGGGGCCAGCAGGCTTGTTGGCAATGCCGGGACTAGCATACGACTCTCAGCTCGTCTGCTCTGTGTTGCGTGCTCAGAATAAGCTCGGAGGGTTCCAATTGCACAGCTTTAATGCATTGCCGCGGTGTCAGCTGTCACCTGCCAGAGAGATATGATGATTCCGCTGTTTGTATGTAAAAGGATAGCCTCGTATTGGAAGTTTTATTTAAATCCACATTACAACTCAACAAGCTTCCCTCCCTGTTGCTCACTATGGAAAATGAGCATCGTAAAAATATTTCTATGGCACTATTTTTCAGGGGAGGTAACAATAGAGTGACTCTTGCTATGCCCTCTATGGCAATACATAAGAAGAGATACTCTAGCCTTAAAACAATGATAAAGCAATACTAAACATTTGTTAAGCCCTAATTTTTGTAGCTTCCTTACCTCAATATTAAGTCCAAACACTGACTGGCAAAAAGAAATCCATCGTTTGTGGACCGGAACCTTGACATCCAGTGTTTCTCATCTCATCTCCAAAGCTCGTCGCCGTCTCTACTGGTAGTATGTATTCTGCCAGTAGGTTACTCCAATTTGCAGAATCAAATTGGTGTAGTGTTTTAATTTAAGATATTTGTTTTTTTGCCTTAAAACTTCAAATGTGTCTTTTTTTTTTTTTTTTTAAATAAAATAAAATTTCACAACAACAAACTAGAGAATACATACTACCAGTAGAGATGGAGATCAGCTTGGTTGATGCTTTAGAAGGGGTTTTAACTCGTGGCAAACAAGTTCAGGGCTTAGCAAATATTCCATTTTGATTTCATACCACTGTGGAATTATAATGAAGACTTTGGTGATGAAGTTTATTCCATTTGAAAATGTCGAAGAGGGAAGGTTCAGGAGTAATCTGATCAATTTGTGTATTTATTTATTAACATGAGCTATATACAGTATTGCTCAACAGACTCAATATAAACTAGCAGGTCATTTCCATTTGTCCTTGATCACCAGATGAGTCAGACATCTACTTGTATAAACTACACTAAATGGTATCCATGCCCCTGTAGTGTAGCAACGGTCACCGCTATGAAACTTGGCCCCCGTTTCTCAGTGAGCTTCCAGTGTTACTGTATGCTGGCTCCTCCAAGAGCAAAGGACGGGTGACCAAGGAGTTCTAATATATCTGCCATTTATCTTGCATGCGTTTCAGTGGGACTGACAGTACCCAGGCTGTGTGCAAGCAAGACCGCTAGTGTCAGCGGTGTTTGGGCACAGGGGAGGGTAAGGGAGATGCACACACTCGTGCACAGGGAATGCCGAGGGGGCACCGAAGCCCGTCCCTTCCCAAGACCGCGTTGGTCTGAATCAACCACCATATGTCCTTAGTTCTCAGGCCTCTCTTTGCACCCCAGTGTTTGACACACAGGCAGTCTGCAACGCCAGCGTTTCTCCCTGGGAGCAGTAGCCTGCTGCTCTGTGAGTGAGTTGGGAATGGCTCCAGCATCAGTGATTTTGTTGCTAGGGGGAGAGCAGAAGCAACTGCCAACATGTAGTCAGCACCTGTACTTGCGTCAGGTTCTGTTTCTGTTTGTGACCTGGTTCCCCGTCTGGGATGATGTTGCGTTTAGGATTGGCAGCCTGTAACTGCAAGAGATTTTAATCTGATATATGAATTCTATGATTAGTGAATGATTGAATCTAGGATTCTATGAATAGGGATAATTTACATTTTTCTCCAAACACATGATTCCAATGGTTTGCCATTGGAGGACATTATATCCTGCTATCATAGAACATTATGACTAAGATGTGTGAAAACAAGGCCTCAAGACACTCATTCAGCAAACTGAGCTGAACTCTGTCCTGGGGCTTACATATAGAACTGAAGCTATTCACACTAAGCAGAAATTAGTTTTCTCCCATTTGTACACAGAAACAGGGCTCTCTTCGGTTTGGCAACATACTGTGTTAACCTCCTGCTATATTGCAATATTTCAAGTGTTTGTTTGTTTCTTTTCTGTTTTTAGTGATTTGGCCCTAAGGAACTGCTATCTGACTGCAGACCTAACCGTTAAAGTGGGAGATTATGGCATTGGCCCCTACAGATACAAAGTAAGTACATAACGTACTCTCAAAGCCTTTCCAGAAGGCGTGCAGAGTGTTCTCTCTGAGTTAATAGAGGAAGATGAATGTTGTACAGACGTGGTCCTTTGACCTTTTGCATATTCCAGGAGGAGGAGGGGGGGGGGAAGTGTGCAGTACTGTTGTAACCATGACGGGAGGTTGTAGCCTGCCATGTCGGACTGAACTGTCTTCTTATGTCCATACAGGATGATTACATCATCACGGAGGATGACGAGTTCGCGCCCCTGCGCTGGTTGGCCCCTGAGCTGGTAGGGGAGCGCCACGGGGGAGTGATCACTATGGACCAGACCAAGCCTGGCAATGTTTGGTAGGCAACAAGCCACTCTCATGTCAACCATGCTACTCAACATGGACAGCCAGGGTACTCTCCCCTGCCACTCAGGGAATGGCATAAAAAACAGCTTTGTCGTCGAGGATGTACATTTCAGGGAGGGAACAAATACATGACACTGCCTTGCCCAGCCCCTCCCTGGTGCTCTCATGTTGGGCTTAGTGCCCAAATATTTTCCCGTCATAAATCACAAGCTTGCATACAGTAGCTCAAGTTATATTGGTATATTTACCCGAGGAGAAGGATGTGTTGAGTTATAAAAAGTATGCCTTATGTAGCAACTCGTCTTTCATTAGAAGAATATTTATGCTTGGCACCTGTTTGGCACTTGTTTTGTTCATGATGATTCATAGGAAAATTCCTGTTCTGTTTGCAGGGCCTTGGGTGTTACGCTGTGGGAGCTCTTTGAGAATGCAGCTCAACCATACCCTCATCTGTCTGACCGAGAGGTCCTCAATCATGTTATCAGGGAGCAGCAAATCAAACTCTTCAAACCACAGCTGGACCTCCCCTATTCAGACAGATGGTCAGAATCTTTGAACTGTGATACACTAGAAGCAATGTGCCCGAAAATGTTTTATTAGTATTGTTTTACAAAATGAGTATGGGCAAATATAAATCGTAATAAACACATGTCAAGATTGAACATGATGTTTTTTGAGGTCAGAATTCGATTTTATACCACTTTTAGCTGTTGAGTGTGCAACTCAGCTCAGGCACGCACATGACTTTGCTTGTCCAATAGGAAAGCCAGAATTAAGTGTGTGTGAGAGGGCTGGTAGCAAGAACCAATCCTTTTTATTTTTTTTAATTGCGATGCACAATCGAATGCTTTATTTATTACATGCCCAATAAATAGTGTATCTTTGAAAGCCTAGAGTGATTGGAGTTATTTCACCACTGATGTCTGACCAAAGAAATCTCTTCCATTTTAAATGCAGGTATGAGGTGCTACAGTTCTGCTGGCTGTCATCAGACAAGCGAGCCACGGCGGAGGAAGTGCACCGCCTGCTCACCTACCTGCGCATGCAGGGCCAGAGGGACATCGAGGAAGATTTTGAGCAACGCTGGGATGCTCTCAAGCCTAATCCTATGACAAGGCAGACCACTATAAGCCACTCATCTTTCCCAATATTAGATCAGTTTGCCGATGACGTCCTTCGGCACGAAATCGACGAAGTGCTGACCGTCACTGAAACTAGCAAAGGTCTTAGCTTTGAGTATGTGTGGGAGGCGGCCAAACAGGACCACTACGATGGCAACCACAGCCGGTCCGGAATGGACACCACATTGAACTATCACAGCATGTTTTTTCCTGTTTCGACCGAAGACATTCAGGCACATTTCCCAGATCACGGAGTCAGGGAAAGGGGCCGTGAAAGCAACATCCACCCTTCTGGCATTCCTGGGATCTTGCCAGTGTTTGATGCACAGAAGCCTTCTAATGAAAACGAGTATTACATCCAGCTAGAAGATCAAGGGGAGAGCAACGGAGGGGCAAATAGGGACAGGAGCCTAGATGTGGACTCTAACTCAGGCAGGCAGGATTTTATCGTTCTCCAAGATGTACGCCTGGATGAGTCGAGCACTGATGCAGATTTCTTTCACCAAAGTATTGACTCCAAGGACTCCTTCCTGCCAGACAGCCACATTTGGTCGTCTCTTGAGAATGACAGTCCTTACCATACAAACATCTTTACTGAGGGGGAGACCAAACAAGAGGATTCCCTTTCCTGGAGAAAGAGCTTCATGGAGCTTCCAGAGCGCAATACAAACCCTTTCCATGAAGGTGGTTCTTTAGAAGCTGAGGAGGTAGATGCTGATAAAAGTTTAAAGGATTCTTTATTAGGGGAACGTCTAGAAGCCTCTCGCTTAGAGACCTCATCTACAGATTGTGAGAACGTGGACAACATGAGGCTTATCAACGCAGAAAAACTAGCCAGAAACTCCATGCTACTCAAAGAACAGAACCTGATGAATGACTGCTCTAGTTTATCAGGGCAAAATAATAGCCTGCACAGTTTCCTTTCACCTGGGCTAGCCCACGCACCTGAAGAAAGCTTCAAAATGAGCTCATGGGACAACCTTGAGACATTGGACCGCTTAAACATTGCAGAAACCTACATAAAACCTGTAGCAAGTCACATTTCCCCACGCCAGGATGTTTTAGATTTGTCAAGTCCCACCTTGGAGGATTTCTGTGAGACTTTGGTAACAAATGAAGCACTGGTGCCTTCCATCGTAGTAGTCACAGAAGATCATTTAAGCAACAAGTTGCCAGTTAGAAGTGTTTCTTCCACTGAAGATTTTAGTCTGCTCCATTCCTCAGATACAGCGACAGACTCTGCTCTTGGTTCTACTTCAGAGAACTTTGAGTTTCCCATTAATCAAAATGATAGCCACCTTGGACTATCTAGAGATGCCACTACAGACTCTTTGTGCACAGATGCCAAACTTCTTAGCCTTGAAGATGACCTTGAAACCTCAAAATGTGACATTCAACCCATAGGAATGAAAGAACCTTTTGACTTAAAAGCCCATTTATCACCTCCTGACAATGGCCATAGTGAAGGCCTGACAAATGATGATCCATGGAGTGAACTAATTGATGATACAGAGGCAGAACTGGAAACCGCCTTGTCTGACCAAGAAGAATCCTTCATGATTGACACTGGTGGCCCTTCCATCAGGTCTTCTCTGCTGGTCTCTGGGCGTTCACTCGACCAGATCAGCCAGGACAGCTTACTGGAAGATGGTGTCTCCACCACTCTGCCAGCAGTTGGTAATTCAGCTGAAACACCAGACTCCTTAGACTATCTTGATATCCATAGATTAGAAGGACAGGTAGAAGAGCTTAACACTCCAGTAGCCCCACACAAACTCCAACCCCCATACAAAATAGCCGACAGTGGATATGAGACAGAGAACCTAGAGTCTCCAGAGTGGTACTCGCAGCCCATTGTCAGAGATCATTCCCCTGTGGAAAACGGCAGGGGTGCTACTGAAGAAGAAGGAGCTGAGGAGCCTGCAGCAGCTGGTGCCTTGGTTCCACCAGAGATTGTCATCTCTGAAGTAGAGTGTGTACTAGAGGATCACAATGTGGAAAATGCTGAAGGCCAGCAGCCAGAACCCATAGCTCCTGTTGAGGAGCCATTTGTGGGAGGTAACTACAGAGACTCGGCGTACTTCTCAGACAATGAATCCGAACCCGAGAAGAAGTCGGAGGAAATGAACCCGGAAGTGGCTGTTGAGGTCGCAGGGCTGAGAAACACAACCAGTGAGGTCAATGGGGCCTCAGGAAGTCCCACAGCTGCAGTGACTTTGGAAGGAGATTTGATTTCCACTGTTCTTCAGCAGACATCGGTTGTAGCTGCCAATGCACAAGCTGATGTTGGGGGATCACTTGTTTCTTTGGCTGAAAGTGATTTTTCAGGTCTTTCCTCAGCTGTAGAGCAGAACCGTGGAGAGGAAGCGAGGGAATCGGGCGACAACTGCCATGAAGAGTCAGATGAATTCAAAATGTCGTCAGATTTAAGTTCTCCTACTCAGCCGGAAACCACACCTCATCCTCCCTGCGCTACCTCGGCGAAGCTCCTGCCAGACAACATGGTTCACGCTAAGCTAACCAGGACCTACGCCAGTGACAGTCCCAAAATAAGGGAGCTGGACATGGAGGGCCGTTACCTGGGCAGGCGAGACGGCCCACAGCTAGACAGACAGGAGGATGAGATGGATGCAGATGAGGAGAACGAGAACAGTGATGACTCCGACGACGACATGCGCGCGTACAGACTGCAGAACTCCAGCTCGGAAAGTGAGGACGACACTGTCCACCCGGTTCCACTTATTGTTTCGGATGACTGCATTTCAAAGAACCTCAAGAGCTTGTTAAAGTCGACCACACTCAACATTGCATCAAAATCCTCCTTATCACCTGAGGGTAGCGATCCGGACAACTCCAGGAGAGCTGTGTCCTTCTTTGATGACGTCACAGTCTACCTTTTTGACCAGGTACAGTATTGTTTTTAGAATAGTGGATTTTCTTGTAGCAAGTTGGATTTAAATTTGTGCTGTCTTGTAATTATTTTTTTTTTTGCTAACTCAAAATCCCACATATTGCTATTCCAGGAGACTCCTACTAAGGAACTGGGAGACCACTCTGCAGGCTCCAACAGCCACGTGTCAGAGTTCAGCAGCCCGGTGCCTACTGCCAGCTACCTTAACAGGTTCACCAACTCCGAAAGCTCCACAGACGAAGAAGGTAAACGTCAACTCTTACCAAATGTTGGCATCTTTTCGAACCTCAAAAATCATCTCATCCACTAAACCCTTAGAGAAACGCTATGTTCCGTGAAAGGGATAAGTATTTGTGCGAACCGTCGCACTTAGTCTGGCGATTGATGTTTTGTGCCTAACCTGAAGCTCTGTGCTTAGGAACGCGTTGTAGCGATTGATGTGGTGTTGCATGATAATAATGCATGGCGTTGATTATTCTATGATTCACTCACAAGCCAATATTGGCACTAATGATGGTCTGTGACAGACTTGCAATCAATCAATCAAACAATCAATCCTTTCAGGCGGTGGCTTTGAGTGGGATGATGATTTCTCCTCCCCGGAGCCATCCTTCCTGTCCAAGGCAGCTATGGACCTGGCGGGGTCCAAGACTATGTCCTCCTCTGCAGCATCGCACTTTTTCTCTCCTCCCCCCACCATAGGACGCATGGCGGAGCCCAGCTGGACCGGCTCCTCCAACTACTCCCGCTTCTCCATCTCTCCTGCCAGCATCGCCAGCTTCTCTCTCACACACCTTACAGACTCCGACATTGAACAAGGAGGCAAGTGACACAAGCGAGCACGCAGAGGGCTTTAGTATGGTTACTGAGACTGTAACGTGATAAAGGGCTTTATAGATAGACTTGACCTTGACACCCATCTGCACAAACATCTGACTGTGATCACATTGGTTCCCAGTAAAATGCAGGCAAACGTTTGGTAATATATTTTAAATGGGGAAAACTACATGCCTACAGCAGTCATAGCGTACCCCCCCAAGTATTCATAGCAGTCGTTGACGGCAATGGGAATTGCATATTTCTGGCCCTGGCGAAACTTTTTTCCCTAACTCTCTGCTCCTCTCCTCTTATGTCCACCACAGGAAGCAGCGAAGATGAAAAGAAGGACTAGCCTGGTATATGTCAGGATCATTTCTCTTCAAGCTATCGAGAAATTATCCTCTGCTCGCACTTTTTCAGGAGAGCTGAGTGAGGAGGCATGACGTGGTTTGGTACAAACCCTGGCGCTTCTCAGGCAGAACTGCTCTGTCCCCTCATGAGGGAGGGAGGGAGGGCTGTGAGGAGGACTCGTACTGAATAAAGAGACTGACAGCTCCCCAGTCATCTACAACTACAAACTCCTTTTGGCAAACATGTCCCCTCCCTAGCTAACATCATTGTGTAAGGTTTCTAATAGTGCAATCTCACATGAAAAATGACTCTACCTGGACTTCGTGTTTGCTTTAAAGACTCATCCAGCGCATTCCAAGTGTCCAGCTGCTTCCTTTGTTTTATTGTGTCGGTTAATGCACTCCTCGCCAAAACACCTTTTTTATTTTCTCTCTTCTCTGAACTGTTGAATAGAACAGAAGTAAAACAAGAGTGGCAATCTTGTGTGTGCAGCCAAATGGGAATAAGCTCTTTGCATTCGGAAGACCCTGAAATGTTTTTCCGGGAGGTTAATTTTTTCTGCTCAATGTGCAATTGTTATGATGGTTGCCTTTTTGGAACTGTGATTATTTGTTTGTCGCTTTACCGTCGGTTATATTCACAATCTCCTAATTGGAGAGACCCTACGATAAGTATGGTATGCTAATATAGCTTTTAGAGAGACGGGTAGGGTATATGGAAGCCCCTTGTCTTGTCTAATGGTCATAGGATAATTTCCTTCACCTATACTGTCATCTTATCAGACATCAACAAAAGAAATTGTATTGGAGAACAAGGAAGAAATAATAGCCAGTTGAAGAACCAGAAAGAAACTGTATAAAGCTATTGCCAATTCCGAGGAAAATTCTCCTAAAGATATATATTTTTAGCCATAGAAAGGATGTGGCATTATTGGTCATTTTTGTCCAAATTATTTATCAGTAAATTGTATGACCGTGCTTGTTGTTCAGAGATAACTGCACGCCAATTTACTAAAGCAACAAAATTGCAAAATACAATTGTTTTGAAAGGTGGAATCATATTTTAAATGTTCAAATGTAAATATAAATTGAGTTATTTGTAAAAAAAAAAGAAAAAAAAGAAAAGTGCAATGAGTTTTTTCATTTAACATTTAGGTCCTTGAATGATGTTTTGGTAATGTGCAGGGACTTAAAATTCAGTAGGAACACACTACTAGGAAAAATAAATCGCTAAAGGTATTTATGCCCCTTTACTTTTGGTTCACCGTCAGACCAAGTGCTGCTCAGAATGTTTTCTGCTAAAGATATCATGCAAATAGCTATTTTGAAAATCTAGGTTAAACCATTCTATAAGTGGCTGTACAGTGGAGGTGGGTAGGAAATGATATTGATCGGTGTTTGTATATAGTTAATTAAAGCGGTAACATCATGCCCGAATTAGATGGGATGTTGGCATGTTCAGCAATCAAACCAGTTCTTCCAAACTCGGGTTATACACACACTTTGTTTTGTATAGCTCTCCATTTTATTTGTCAAGGACGCCTTGAAATTTCTATCATTGGTGGTCTATTGAACAGCTATTCTTCACCTGTAGCAGATCATTATTTTCCCTCTTTACAGTAGCCACTGTATCTTAGACAAAGGTTAACCTCTGTTAAAACCAGCAGCCTGTGTTTTGGTAAACTTGAACATTTTATTTATCAATATCCTTATTTTATTCAACTACAGTATACATTTGCTTAATCTTGCACATTTGAAAAGTGTATCTTAATGTTGAACCTGTACTGATGTACATATTTTTTTTTTGTCTGTAAATGGGAAATAATGTAATTGAGTTTTAGGTTTCAGGTTTTATGTAATTTAAAGCAGAGTTGATAAAAATGGCAACATATCATTAGCAAACTGGTTAAATTAAGACACTAAAGCTATGTAAAAAATCATTGTCCTTTGAACTTGTAGATTTAAAAAAAAAAAGTAATATTTTTACTTAATTGACGATCATGCTTAGTGTAATTGAATGAAATGTTTATAATTACACTGTTTAATATGGAAATAAATGCAAATGTACTTCTATGATTGCTCTGATCAATTTTATATAACACTTTGGTATTGGGAGCTACCTGAATTGCAAGGGTTCTTCAAATGTTAAACAGTATAATTGATCAAAATGCCTAGAAAGGTCATTTAGGGGTGGCTATTACAATACTGAAATGCTTGGAAAGACGGGAGGTCTAATGTGAGTCTCCCCATATGTTGCTCTAAAGGGTCTTGAAATGGCAAATAAATGTATGTCCATACCTGAAGTGAATTTCTTTTTAAGCTGCTGAGAAGGAATTGGGAGAATTCCACAAGTAATTTGAGTTTTATTTCACAGTTCTGTGCTTATCTGAAGACATAGATATTGGATCCTCTGTATACTGCCTCAACAGTCATTGTCATAGCAGGGTCTGAACGGACACAATGGTGTCTGGAAGAACCTCATATTGCAGGAAGAATGGGGAAAAATGCCATTACTTTGACTCGTAACAAGAATACTGCAATTGTTGACTATAGTTCTCAGAACATCCTTTCAGTTAATACTTAGGTGAATGTCAGGAACGCAGCTATAAAGCCAAACTGGGGACAAAAAACACTTCATGGCATTTATGTAACAGCCCATAACACAAAGAAACAGTTGTAATGAATACACAACACACTTTTCAAATCAAATAACTTGCAAATGAGATGTATGTAAATCTGACAACAAAAACGATCTACAATCCAAACCTATGTTTTGAACCTGCAATTGTGTGTACACAATCCTGAGAGGAGGCCAAAGCCAAAATCGATTAAAGGGCTTGATATGGGAACCAAGCACAAGCCCTTTGTACCAAATCCCTCCCCTCATACTAGGTTTTCACAGAACATTATCAAGGTGGTGCATAAGGGTGAAGGAATGGGCTGAATGGGAAATGAAATGTGTGCCGAGGAAGGTACAGATAATGGGCGGCGGCGGGGGGCGGTCCTACACGCCCACAGCATTCCCATTCATTGGAGTCTGTGGCCTTGGGGACAGCGGGCTGCGGGGGGAGCCCACGGGAGCTGGCAGTGGGGGCCGAGGAGCCTCTGTGGAGTTCCCCCTCACGCTGATGTGCTCCCACCCTCCCTGAGAAACCCAGAAGTCACGTTATTTCAGACACACTCAGATGGCTTCTCATCGTGGATTCAGGGAGAGGAGAGAGGCATCGGACACTTACCCCTATGCCATAGTCCCAGGACTGGCCCTTGGGCTGCATGGGTCCCACCCCCATCCTGTGGCACACAGCTCCAGGGGTTTCTCCAGGGAAGCCCGGGACTCCATCTGCTATGATCCATACCTGAGCAGGCAACGCAACAAAATACAAACCCAATACAGACAATGGATAATACATTATCAGCTACCTCTGATATTAGGAATTACAAGTAACATTTAGCAGGGAATTGGACACATACACCGATGAACCAAAATATCAACTGGGAGGTCATAATGGGTTTAAACAACGCCACGCACATCAGTGTCCACTAGGATGGGTGCAAACTATTGTGGGTACATGATGTGTACATTTTGTACAGTTTATAAATAATGAATCTATGTACATTATATAGGCCTACTGGATTTCTCGAATATACAGTGATCTTCTTGTACCCATCAAATGTATTATAACCTAAAGATATGTACTTGTATATATGCTTAATCTGACAGGTATTTATATAACTATTTGACTGATTGAAATCTGTAACAGATGTTGCGTTACACTTTTTTTGTAACAGGGATTGTGGGTATTTTTGAGACTTTTTATCAGACGTTTGAAGAAGAGCTTTTTGGCTCGAAACGTCAATGGCAAATAAATGTTTTAACGGGAGCTTATTGGTGTGCGGATCTATTTTTTCACCTGGTCATAATAGGTTAGCATGGGCACTCTGAGCGGTCTGCGGCCCCGTACGCAGCAGGGACCGATGCCCTGTGTGTTGTGACACATTCCTCCCTTAACCATCATTAAAATCTTCTGCCACTTGTGCCACAGTAGTCCTTCTGTTGGTTCGTTGCCCTCGCGCATCGTTGAGCCTTGGGCGCTCAACACCGCCTGGTTCGTGGGTTGTCCCTCCTCGCACCACTGTGGTTCGGTACTCACCACTGCTGACCGGGAGACCCCACAAGCCTTGCTGTTTGGGAGATGCTCCGACCCAGCCGTCTGGCCGGGACCATTTGGCCCTTGTCAAAGTGGCTCAGGTCTTTACGCCTGCCCGTTTCGCATCCAACACGTTGACTACAAGAACAGACTGTTCGCTTACAGCCTAATATATCCCAGACCTTGACATGCGCCGTTGTTACGAGATAATCAACGTTATTTGCTTCATCTGTGAGTGGTCATAAGGCTTGTCTGTGTACATACAGTAAGCCCTTTTAATCTCATATATCGCTGATATGTCACATAGCTACCTTCAAGAGAGACTGGCAGTACGGTAAACTATTGCTGGTTGAATATTATGTGAATTTAGTTAGTGATTTGGAACTACTGAAAGTCTAAACGCACAAAATGCAGACATAACCTATGTATAGCATTTAAAAAAGAACAACCTCCTGGCTCCACCTTCTACACTCTTAACATTTGTAGTGTGCAAGAAAAACACATAGGCATGCGTTGAAACATCCTTGGACTTCATGTTCTGAACGGCGCCAATAAACAGAAGTTGTAATATGATAGCCAAACAGTTTGAGCACGCCATGCAAATGTTTTTCTCCTCTGGTGTATGTATATATAGCTTACACC
>JAOEHI010054229.1:0-14251 GCA_025447815.1 Percopsis transmontana | reverse complement strand
GTGTGTGTGTGTGTGTGTGTGTGTGTGTGTGTGTGTGTGTGTGTGTGTGTGTGTGTGTGTGAGAGAGAGAGAGAGCGAGAGAGAGAGAGAGAGAGAGAGGGACTCACAGAGACAGAGAAATCATAATATGTTGCTAATATAAAAACAATCATAAAATGAAAGGCTCCTCAATTGTGCTATCACGTCCCCAGAAATTTTGTGTGGCGTTGTGTTGTGTTCTATTGTGTTGCATTGTTTTGTTTTGGAGCCTATTCAATATAGGCTAGCACAGGTCAGGTCAAAACAACAATGAAATCAATGATCTATTAGATGATAATATCTCACTGATCCCGCGGTAATCTTAGGACTACTGGGTCATATCACTGTAAGGGCATACCCTTATTGCATTCATCCACCATAGTTTTACCCATTGACCTAAATCAGAATGCATTGCATTCACACGTCAGGAAGTTACAGCAGAGACAGTTATGGTTAGTTTACGATTAATGAAGAAAATTTAACAGTAGCCTACCTGTCTAATGATGACTGACATCCACAAATGAAAGAAATACTCACGATAGAAAAGAAGTGCTGTGTGGGTGTGTGTGTGCGTGTGCGTGCGTGTGTGTGTGTGTGTGTCCGTAGTATACAAGCACAGAAGCATATTGTACATACAGCAAGCAAGTCTCTCTCGCTCTCTGCCTCTTTCAGACACTGTCGAACCATGTTCCTCTCCCATATCCTGTGCTCTTCGCTAGATACTTCCTAATTTAAGTCAGTTGCACGAGTCAGGGAATGAGAAAAGTGCCAGTCAGCCTGCTCTCAATAGATGGCATAACGGGAGCGAGCAGCAGCAAGGAAGACAAGGAGATACGGGCATTTCCTCCCAATTTAGAAATGAAAAGAGGCAAGGATAAGGAAGCAGGATTGAGTGAGAACTTGAAGCACATGAGAAAAAGGAGCAAAAGAGAGGGAAGAAGGAAGTACGGGGGGTGTTGGCTGAGAAATAATTTTTACATCAGGCTCGTGCCCCAGTTGTGACAAATTCTCCTCGTTCTTGGCCATGTATCAGTCTACCAAGCGACTACACGGCCTCAATTAAACGCTCACCCACACATAATTAACCACTGGTTTGTCCACAGATCAATAACAGGCCTGTTCATTAAAAGTTATTTTGCTTCCTCTAAGATCCCCTTTGCTTAGCAAATGTGGAGATGGCAGAGGTGGGCGCCATTTCATATTCCTGCTTCATGTTTTTTTATTTTTTTATTTTTTTATTTTCCTTCAGCTGGCGTAAAATAGAGGAGGAAGTTGGAGAAAAAGAAAGACTTAATGTGAAAGAGAGGGAAAGGGGAACGTATCAACTTCAACGTACCACAGAGCCACACGTCGGATTTCCAACTTCAGTTCCATAACCTTGTATTTCTTGGTAGCACATGGTTTTAATATTGTGTTACAGGAAAACCAGCATGTCTGCCGAAAATGTGAAATAACATCGGTGACAGCTCGGTTTATACAGGCGCCTCCCCGCCCTGCGTGTCAGCCGTTTTCAAACGTTTTGAGCCATGACCCACAAAAAGTGGTTAATAGTGTGCAACCCGGTATATAAATATATAAAATACCGCGAACTCCACTGAGAATGCACGTATGCATGTTTTAGATTAAAAATAATTTAAATTAAAAAGAGGTTTATGGGGGTCCCCATGCAAACACCTTGAAAACCACTGCTGTGTGTGACAGCGTATCCTATTAGGGAACTGGTGATACATTCTCAGAGAGGATTTTGTGCGACGTCTGAACGCGCTGTTGCTGTATTGTGGCGCACACTACTCACTTACCATCTACGTACATACAGTAACGCTACTGCCATCGTTTACACTGGCAATAACAGACATGTGCGTGACTGCTAGATGGAAGGAATATCGATTAAAGGCAACAGAAGCAGGATTTGACATGGAGCTTGCCTGCCTGCCAGCCACCTGCCACGGCTAACACAGAATGATTAAACCAATGGTTGCTTCAATCCCAAGGATACTGTCCCAAAGACACACACACACACACACACACACACACACGGACTTAAACACACAGTTTGCTCACTGTGATGATCAATGTGTACTTGACACGCTTTTGCCTCTTGCCTCTTGCCTCTCCTATGGGCCCTAACAATCACACAGTCTCTGCAGAGGGATAACAGGGTTTGAACCCCTAGCTTGCCGAAGTCTGTTTTTCATTGGGTTTTGAGGGTATTTGATGCTCTCTCTCAAAACTGCCGGATAAAAAAAGGCAATAAGAACTGCTATTCTGATTCATGCCTGAATCAATACAGTATGTTAAACAATTGAATACATGTACTATGTTTCAGTTCGACATGTGCATCAATCTGCAATAACTGTGTATCATGCAGTTAAAGAATATAAACTGTTTTTGTATATTTATACTACAATTATACCGTAGACCGGGTAGGTAGGTACCTGTAGGTCTGTGTCTGTGCAGTGAAACATGCCTTCTATTCTTAAGGACAGTGGAGTAAAGTCCTAGCTCAGTTATTCAGATCATGACATCACCCATGACATGAAAAACACCCTGTAAGCTTTTTCCATACACGTTGATACATTTCATATCAATACACAATGACACCTAAACAACATTTCTATTCAGCTCGTCATTAACTTCACGGTTAAAAAAGAATATTTTACATTTCATATTTTCAATGTTTTATTTTTTTCTCCCAGATATTCTATCCATGTGTCCTCCTAACATGGAATGAGCTGATTCCAGTGTAATACAGCACTGCTCTACTAACTAAGCAATGCTCTACAACCGAGAGTGCTGGAATTGAGTCCTACATCGGCAAGCATTATTTGTAAAAATTCAACTTTTCAACTATGGCCTCCATGTGTGAAATACATCTTTCCATAGCTATTTTTAACAGCATTTCAATCTTAGCCCCCTCTGTAGCACTGATAAGCCTTGTATTCACTATTCACTAAGTGTACAATCATAGTTTTTGATTATCTTCTCCCATCTATTCCTGTCAAATAGTGAAAAAAAGGTTTTTATGTATTGTGGTAAAACCTTCCACATGCAGAATGTTCAGCCTGCTGCTTTAAACTGTTGAATATTGAAACGCAACTTTGAAGTCCCTGGCGCACTACGCTAGTGCCAGCCTCCTGGATTACATGAGGATATTTATGTGAGCAAGAATGCAAGAATGTGCGCAATTACACAGAGAGAGACGCGCGCGCAGGCACCCTACAGACTGTACCATTAGCATACGCTTTAAAGCCCAGACGCTCACCAAATATGCTCCCATGAACTACAAATATTTGATATTAGACTTTAAGCTTTGAAAACCCTCATTAAGTCGCGCATGTACACGTAGCAGACATACTGTGTTTTTATTTAGCAAATCCAAATCTTCTTTTCATGTTAAAACTCTGTGGCTGGTGCAGCACACACAGTGGTCAGCTGCCATGTTGTGGACTCCGATTCTAAAGGCTATATTTACATACTAATCTGTTTTGCAAGTTTAACAGCACTGTGCATCGCTGTAAAAACATGAATTTGAATCATTTACAATCATTACCCCCCACCCTACCCCTTTTCTGTCAATAGAACACGCCATCGATGGACCAATATGTATAGCTACAATGTCTCTCTAATATCTATTATTTTTACCATATCTCTATCTAGATCTCTCTTTATATAAAGGTCATTTCCTTTCCTTTAATTCTTTTTGTAAAGTATTTTAATATATACCGGGACATAAGGGTTTAGGAGAAACGTGCTTTGGCAAATTCAAATTCACAACCACATCGGAAGATTTACGGCAGCTGCACTGCACACCTTGTATGTGATTGATTGTTCTTGTTCTTGTGGAGTATTACAGTAGCATAATCTTACAATGTGTATAGTCTCTATGTCCATTTATGTCCACGTGCATGCGTCTCTGAGTGATTGTGTTTCATATCCAGTCTATAGGTCTGACGTCAGTGAGCGCACACACACACCCTTGGTGGTAGCACCATTTAGCCATTTATTTCCCATGATACCACCTTTGTAAAGTGTGAAGCCTCTCTCCCAATCAGAGATCTTCTCTAGGATAAAGTAAGAACCTCTGAAGGTTGAAGTCTAGTCCAGTTCCTTTTATGATAAGACTGCTTTTGAAGAAATGTGTTTTCTCCTCTAATGTAATGGTGCATTACAAGATATCTCCAAGCGGCACAAATTAAATGACTTTGACGACATTCACAGATTTTCAATCTATGCTGACATACATGATGCACACATAGTAACATCTTTAAGGAGCACAAATCTAAAGACAGTTTGATGGTACACCAGCACTCACTAGAATCTATTTTTCGGTGTTATTTTGATACCAAAAAAACATGGAGCCTAAAAGATAGTGGAATCACCAAATTATCACATCATTGTGACAAGTTTATAGATGTGATCTCCGTGGTTCTTATCACAATGACTTGAAGTACACACGGAACATGGAACATACTGTTATAACATGCCGTTATTTCCGAATGTAGAGATTATAACATAACATACTGAACAGAACATTCAATTATACAGTATGTGATAGCAGATGGTGTATACAAACCAAAACACATAATCTGGAAGGCCGTATTCATTAGTTGGGTATTAGCCTGGATATGTAAAGACATGACACAGGACTAAACACGTTAAGACGGAAGACGGAGATATCCGCTGTGGCTCTAAAATAATGACTCAGCAGATTTAAGATCTGGAATAATCTGTAGAATTGGGAACACACACATAGGAGCTCAGATATGGACTGAATATTGAGGAAATCACAATATCTCTCTCTCTCATATCAACTAAGATAACTGACTTATTTTATTATGGTGATAAACATATGATTGCCCCATATGCAATGCAGCTGGTGCCTTGTGCATACAAATATGTTTGTTGTTAAAGTGTTATTAAATGCGTAATCACAGATCTTGAAATAAAAGTCATTGAAGTATCTTTTATTTTTCTTACACAAAGCAATGTATAGTGAAGCGTGAAACTGGAGCATTAGCTGAATTAATTCCTTTTGTACATGATTTGATGTGATAGTCAAGTCACATATTTCATTTAGAACG
The DNA here is from genome assembly GCA_025447815.1 of Percopsis transmontana. Lineage (NCBI taxonomy): Eukaryota > Metazoa > Chordata > Actinopteri > Percopsiformes > Percopsidae > Percopsis > Percopsis transmontana. The sequence continues at coordinate 9,152 of JAOEHI010054229.1, read as the reverse complement.
GAGGAGTTAAGCGTCCCTTTATCCAGATCAGCTCACCTTGCTGACAGTCCAGAGGACTGATGTTTACAAGCAGGTCCTCTGAGTCATCTTGACCAAGCTACACCTCCCCTTCTCTCTCTTGCTGTCACACAGAACCAGAGAGAAAAAGTGGAAAATCCGGGAGCGAACATCATTGTTTTCCAAGTTTAAATGAATTAATTCTCGAGGATTCAGGTCTAATTGGAAAGCCGGGAGGTGAAAAGGAGGAGGGGATGAAAAAGGGAGAGGCAATTTGCTAATGGAACAGGGAGAGAAATGATGTTGACCTACCTCACTTGAGGATGAAAGAAGAGCGTAGAAGAAAAATATGCTCGCCACATTGAGAGCTATAGGAGCTTTAGAGTAGGAGCAAAAGTGACTATAAAATACACATCCATTAACTGTCTCCTTGATCTCTAAGGTGCGACAGTAGAGGCAGGGATTAAAGAGGGAGGGAGAAAGAATAGAAGGATTCACACATTCAATAACCAACAGTCGTCATCAATTACAGTACCTCCTTACTCAAACACACAGAACGTGTATTTTTCTTTTTCCCTATTTCACCTTTTTGTCTTTATCTTAAGGGAGAGATACAGAGGTCCTCATGGGTGGTGTTGTCTCTATTTAAACTCTGCTCTACAGTTTAATCATAGAAACTTTGGCATGTTAATGTTTTCACTAAAGAGCTTTGCCCTTAACCCCTAGCAGACCCCTCGCGTTCAGATTACACATACTATTTATTAAAGTGACAAAAAACGTTTGACTGTATCTTTACTGTTCCTCACTATACCTTTTAACCCACACTGTTCTATTGTTTATTAAAAAAAATGTTAAAGCTTGTGTTGCTGGCAGAAGTGTGTCCTTGGCCTGGCCATGTGTTTTCATGATATTATTTGGTTGAGTCAATGTGGTCGACAGTCTGCAGCTGAGATACAGTAGAAGTCAGTGAACATTGGGGTGGTGGGGGATAGACAGGCAGATAGTAAAACAATAGATCTGGGTCATTAAACATGTCTCTTACTGTACAGTTTATGCCATATTTGATATGATGCATGTGCAAACTAATAGGCAAACAGACAAAGGGATTCTTCCCTAGATCCATCCTTTGTGCAGCTACAGAAAGATGTGTTGAAGTTCTCAGATACTGTTGATCCAACGTGACAATATGGAGCAGATTATCAGACAGTTTCCGTCTGTGTTTTTATAATTGTTTCAATGTTTTCCCCACTCTGTGCATTAAATATTATTACAATTGTATTTGGTGGCATAATTATCTCACAAGGAAAAATAAATGAGTTGTGCTATTGTTATATATATATAAAAATATGTATAGATACAGTAAATATCATATATGAACATACTATATAATATTGCAGTAGTATTGTTATTTGATATTATGTGTTCTCTTTGCTTTAATCTTAAAATTTAAAGAGCCTATGTCAGTGTTCCTCCATGTTCTGTGCACTATTATACTTTACTGTGTTATTATGACAATGACCACATACTGGAAAGTACCAGCACAGATCTGACCCACCGGTCGACTGCTGCTATCCTTACTTATACTGTAAGTTGGAGTTCAGCCATGGGCATCTGTAGTCCTCTGTTTACCTGATGCAGATGACCCTGTTGATCTCAATGAGAACTGGCCCAGATAAATCAGCTGAGGTTGTGGTTGTGCCACGGGACCTGGGCTGCGTCAAAGCATGGTGTGGTAGGTACGTTTACGGAATAGTTAGGAAGGGCAGTGCTGAGGAGCCTAGTTAAAAAAAAGAACTACTCGCTGACGGCTTCTCTACATTGGCCACCTTTCAATACTTTTTCCATGGAACATGAAGGGTGTTTAAAGTAAAGAGTAGGGATGAGTATTTGAACTCTTTTAATTGATTGGATATTTTCAGTGTAAACACAGGAGGCCCGCAGTGGTAAAAATGTGAAGACCTGCCCTCCTATGCCCCCAACACCACCCCTGCAAACATACCAAAGCAGGACACACAAATATCAACACGAAAGAGAGAAAAGGCTTAGTTCCAATATACCAACATCTGCTCATGTCCAACCCTAGTGAAGCAGGGTTGGACAAGAGGAGTTTGCAATTTGTTAGAAAAATGCTTTTGGAAAAAATATAATTGACGAACAAAGGACAAGTCAATGCCGAAAAAGAACCGAAAAAGTTCATCTTTAGCAGCTGACAACATTACAAGTCTTTGATTTTCACTACGGCTGACTTAACCAGGTAAGCCCCTCCTGGGAAGGGCAATCTCTATAAAGCCGCCAGCGCAAATCCCAGCATCTCAACCTCCCACAGTGTGCGCGTTGTGTTATGCGGCTCTGGGGGAGTTTTCACAACTCAATTCCCAGCAGGCTGAACAGTCTATTTATACAGGATCCCAAAAAGGAGAGACTCTGCGCGCCTCCCCCAAAGCAGCGGTAGCAGCTTTCAGTGACAACGCTGACAGCATCCGACAAAGGCACGCGATAGTCCGATCTAAACTCTTAATCACTCTGGGAACTGCATGCCTCCAGGTGGGTTGGTACGAAGTGGGAGGAGGTGTGTGTGTGTGTGTGTTGGGGGGTGCGGGGCGGGCGGGGACCCATCTGCAAAGTAATAGTATGATCCTAGAACACGGTTGACAAATGTACACACAAGCACACCTCACACCCTAAATTGCATGTGTGTGTATTAGCAGATCAGCGCGGAGCAGAAGCCGCCCTGCTTTAAAGTCCTTTCCTGAGGTAGCGCTTCAGAAGCCTGCTGCAGAGAAGGATCAACGCACAGCAGCCTCCCCAAGGCCTCTCTCTCTCTCTCTCTCCCTCTCTCTCTAGCTCTCTCTCTCTCAGACATGCGCTTATCCATGCTTTCCCTCCCTCCATCGTATTATTTTGGCCACTTTCTCCATCGCTTTCCGCCGTGCTATCTGTACCCTCCCAGGCGACCCGCCCTCCTCGTACTCCTCCCATCACCACTTCTCTCACCCCATCTCTCGCTCTCATCTCTAGCACCGGATTTCAGGAGAGGAAGAGGCTTACAAGGCCGTCTCTAACAGCGAGAGGACATAGGGCTCAGGCGCCTCGAGGCCCACTAGCCCGCTGTCCTCGCCAGGTCGAATACAGTAATAATGCCGGCAATGATAATATGAATACAAATAAAACGTGTAATTAGTCGAGATATTTCGACTGGGCAGCTTACATAGACTACTTACTTAGAAATAGAATGTGCTCAATCTAGCTAGCGTGCTGTGTAATTGACTAAATATGTCAATTGGCGTTGACGCTAAATGTTAAATGATAAATATGATGACATTTTTCCTTTCAGTTATAAACTGCTAGCATAATATGTGTGGGACTAAATACACTGCTCAAAAAAATTAAGAAAACACGTAATCATCACAGTATAACACCAATAACACCAAGTCAATTAAACTTCAGGGATATCAATCTGTCCAGTTAGGAAGCATAAGGGATTGTGAATCAGTGCCACCTGTTTTGGTGCAAATGAATGTGACAACAGGGACACTGGAGAGGCAACAGCAAGACAACCCCCAAAAAGGGAATGGTTTAGCAGGTGGTGGCCAAAGACACTTGCTCTCTCTTTATCCTTCCTGACTGATTCTTCTCTAGTTTTCCGTTTTGCTAGTGTCTTTGTCACTAGTGGTAACACGAGGCAGTACCTGCGGCCCCTTTCAGGTTGCACAGACAGACCAGCTCCTCTAGGATGGCACATCCATACGTGCCGTCGCAGGAAGGTTTGCTGTGTCTCTCATTACTGTCTCAAGAGCATGGAGGAGATACCAGGAGAAGGGCCGTTACACAAGGAGAGCTGGACATGGCCATAGAATGGCATCAACCCAGCAGCAGGACCAGTATCTGTTTCCTTTTTTATTTAATGTGCACAATAAATAGCATGAGGTGGTTTTCAAAATATGAATTTAATTAGTCTACATCAATCAAAGTTCAATAAATACAGTTACTACTACACATATCAACACACTTAGAAATAGAAGTTTAAGTTTTGAGTTGATTTAATATTGCAGGCCAGTGTTTAAAAACAACAGCAGTATTGCAATTTACAAATATTTGAACCTTGTATTGAAACCCTAAAACTCTGGCAGCTCTTTGCAGATGCATTATAAATAGCCAAGAAACCATTCTGATTGTAAACTCAATTAACTCTAACTGCAAAGAAATATTTGAAGGCTGGAGGAACTGAGCATGACTCAAGAGATGACCCAAAATTCAAAATGTATTTTAATATCACCCCTCCGAGGCATCCTGAAGATTTTGTGAAGCCAAGGCAATAAGAAACTGACTTTAGTCAATATATATCGCATGGACACCTTGCCAAGTACTGCAGCCAGAAGGAGTTCATTACGTTTGGTAAAACATTTTATCATTTAGCTAAAATGAATGTTCTTCCTTTTGGGAGGAGCAGGCGGTATACGGGCCATCTGTTCGCTGTCCGGGGATCATCTTTTATGTTACTCATGAAAAACCAACTGTGCACTGCACAGACTCAAGCTACAGAGGGAGAAGATGGAGAGATGGTCGGAAGGTATGTTTTAAATCCAACCCAAGGTCATGAAAATGACACACGGCAAGGGACCCAAATAAGTTGACGCAGAAACGCACAAACCTTGACTATTCAGATGGACAGAATGACAGAGAAATTTAAGGATGGGTAAGTGGGTTGAATCCAAATTAAGAAGATCAGAGCTCAGCGTGAGTTAATCTAGTTATGTGGATAAAGATGTTCCCTGTGGCTGAAAACACTGCAAGTTATCAGTGTGTGTGGGTGTGTGTGTAGGTACAGGAGACGATAACACTAATTGAATCCGCATTAATAGGTTTGACTTGCCCCAGCCCTGGTTCCAGCCCTATAATAAAAGCACCAATTTCGCCTGTGTATACCACCTAAGACAAATATCTACCTTTAATTATTATATCACATTCAAATTAGCGAGCGCCAAGAGGAGACAGACGCTACGAAAAGAACTTGCGAACTTGTGCCTTAGAAAAGTAAAAGTGAGTGAAAAGGAATATATAAATTCAATCAGCACTGTGTATACACTGTCTGCGTGTCAAAGAAACGGGGGAGAAGGAGGAGCTGAAGTTAAAGACCAAGAGATTCAGGAGTTGGAAATAAGCAGCGACTTCAAACAGCTCCTGATTTTCATAAAACGCTTTCAAGACACTGTTGAGCTGGAGAATGCACGGGATGAAAAAGCATTATTTACCAGCAAGGAAGGAATGAGAGACAAGAGCAAGCAAGACAGTCAAAGAAGCAAGTGAGTGAAAGAGGGAGAGACTGAAGGACCCATGGAGGAAGATTTTTTTTTTGGGGGGGGGGGCTGGTACTGTAGGCACAAAGGCAGCAGAGAAAGAGTGCAGGCTTGACAGTAACCAGTGAATCTGCAAGAGAGAATATGGTTTCAAAATAACATAGGCAGGATGAGGATTCACCAACCTGCTCTTATCAGCCCCTTTAAAGCAAGGACCTTCACTCTGGGCTTGTGTGGGAGTAAGTGTGAGTGTATGTGCACAATTGTACACTGTGTGTGTGTGTGAGTGTGCGTGTCTGCTATTGCTATCCTTCACGGATCACTTCATGAAGATGTTGCACAGCATCGCCATAAAAGTTAAAAACAACATGCAGCAGTCAAGCATAGAGAGCCTGAAACAGAACAACCCCATTTACGCCCTCTTAGTTGCCATTAGGCAAACAGAACTCAAAATAGATCGTAAGCATCACTTCTATTATCTTGTAGAATGTGGGTGGCACAGACAGAAACATGCAGTGTATAGAAGTATAATCAGAACCTTCTGTACAGTAATATTTGGCAAAATACATTTAGTATAGGCTAACATTTGTTTTTAAACAGGCACATTTAAATGCTGGGCTGTGTGACCACAACCAATATTTAAACAAAATAAGTATACTGTAATGTATCCATAATTCCTTATTGCATTACTAATAGAGAACTGTATAAACTGCATATATTTTTAAAAAGCCAACCTCTCTGGCTTTCTGATGGCTTTTCCTGAGGGATGGCACACTATTATTGCAGTACTTCAGCAAGATATCGGGGAGATATCAACAGGGGCTGCATTTGTAACACCTAGAAAAGACAGGGTGAGCCACCAGGGGTTAACATGAGAATATGAAACAACATCATTCCTCTTTTGAAATTTCAATCTTTACTTTCCCTGCTTTCTTTTTCTTCTCATCATCAACAGTTTACAATTTTCCCTCGGTGGACATTACCTGTCTTCCTATGAGTGAATTTCCCTTCCCTGGCATACTGTAGTATACATCGAAAATATCCTTATAGAAAAGCCTAAAACATACATACAAAAAAAACACAGCATCATCAAGGTTTGCTGAAAGAGCTCTTTCAGTCTCTATTATCCATAGTATTATAATAAGTTGAGAAATCTAAATTTAATAGCAAAAGTTAGACAAGTTTGTTAACCAATTAAAAGTGCATACACAACTTGGCTGCAGTGCGTCGACCCTCTCCCTAACCCCTCTCCATAAGAAGGGATTGACCTGACTGTGTCTTTGAGGAGCTGGCACTCTGACACAAGATGACCAAAGAACAGCCGTTCTGCAGAGATATTGGTGTCATCGATCATCAAAACATCGTGAGACCACTATGGGGGAAATAATCTTGGAATAACTGCATTATTGACAATTCTCCTCCTCCTCATTTTGTTATATGAATGTAAAGGAATTTCAATGGCTAAAATGAATAATTGGAATTGCTGTAAATACGTTTATGGCAATAAGCAGCATTTGCACTGGCTCATTGGTCTGTGCTACTTCATAATTACAGTATAATTATCAGCAGGTTGACAACATATTTTTTTATTGCTTTCATAGACAAACCACTGCTCTATTACTATTCTAGTCTATTACGTACAATACAGAAGATTTCAAAGGTAGCATAGAATAAGATCTTGGTCATATAGGCTTTACAAATCATTCTTTCAATTTGATTTGGAATTCTTATTCTACCACATGGGTTCAATTTGCAATATACAGTAGATCAGCATACAAAGTGCCAGAAACTCAATACAAACAAAAGAGAAGACTTTGAAATACCCAAGATATTCTTTGGCAGTGTTAGGAAAATTACTTTGAAATTGTAGCTTGCCAAGCTACAGCCCACTCCTGTTTTAAAATAGCTAAGCTACGGCCTACCACTTTGATGAAAGTAAAAATACACTAGCAGCAATTTTATTATCCATTTTGAATGGAATCTGTATATGAAGTTGTATGGATGACACCCTCCCCAGACAAATCAACTATCTGAAATGAAGAATGACATCTGAATTATAATTACAATTACATGCATTGCTAGGGATCTAATCCACAACCTAACCTACTGCAACATGGTCTCATTGATCGTCGTCAAATGGTGACGCTTGTGAAAAGTACTTTATAATCGTCAAATTGTAGCGAAAATGAAATTTGTCAATATAATAACGAATATGTGAATTGGCTTGATATCTACATTTTCGTCAAAGATGAGACGGATATATAGTAGTTTGTTGTTCTTAATCTGACGAAAATGGGATTCATCAGTATTTAGCTGAATTATAGAACGTTAGCAGACACTAAATTTTTGTAAAAATTATGACGAAATGTGAATTTGCTTGATGTCTACATTTATGTCAAAATATTGACGAATATAAGCCAGAGTACTTGATGAACTATTTTCATCAATAATGTGACGAATATATGATATATTCGTTTTTCGAAAATGTGATTCGTCAGTATATGGACTAATAAGACTACATTTTCATCAGAATAGTGATGAGAAATATTTTTCAATACTTAGACGAATATATATCACATACAAAAATTGTATCATAATGGTGATGAATATATAATATAATATTTTTACATAGGCATTGTTTATTTTATAATGCTAATTGAGCAGGGTAAGGCATTGGTATTAGAACATTTCAATGTAGTGAAGTCTGGGAAGTGTAACTTGGCTGAGTATTTTGTCAGCAGTGTTTAGAGGTATGACCTTTAGTGCTGGGTATTGGCAAGGACCTCGTGATACAATACATGGGTCATGATACATTGCGAAACAATACATATTTGAGATACATTGCAATACTTAGTGATATACTAGTGAATAATGAAAATAATAATAATAAATAATAATAATTTACTGAAAATGTTAAAATAGAGCTTAAATATAAATTGCTTGTCTAATATTTGCCTGCTTCTGAAATATTGCGGGAAGTGCCGGATGCTGGAAACTAACTAGCCAACTAGCCCTACAGTGACATCTACAGGAGCAGAGGTTGTAGGCTATTGATCTCAGGGATTTGAGGGAAATTTAAAGACATTTTAAATTTGTGTAAAATATGAATAATGTATGAATAATTAAATTCTATCCTTCATTTTGTATATCTATTTCCTGTCTTGTTCTTTATATTTTCCTTGTGCTTACATTAAAAAAATATATATATTTAGTTTTTATTATCAATAGTAGGGGCTAGGAAATTGATAAAATATCAATACTTTTTGCACAGCCCAAATGTCCTTTGGTGCCCCTAAAATATATCATACGGAGGTTAGAAACCCTGAGGCAACGTAAAGCCCTGGGAACATGGATGCTCTCCCACCTACTGTATGATCTGCAAAACACCAGGTCTCAACTCAGCTTTCTTTCCCTTAAAACTTGAGAGTCGGGTGTGTTGTTACAGGAGATATAATAAATATTGTGGAATTAGGAGAGAGCACAGGAGGAGATGAGAAGGAAGCAAGCTGAGCTGAAAGCCACAGTGATGATGAGATAAAGATATTGACCAGGCTTTGAGAATATCACAAACCGTAGAAAGGGCTTTTCTAAGGGTTGACATGAATTGCAGGCAAGTAAAAAAATTATCAATATACAGTGAAAAAATTTGTTTTCTTAAGATGCATTTTGATTAATCCCCAGCGAGCTAAGGCTTGACATGTTACTGTAAAAAAATAAAGAAGAATTATTTAGCATTATGTAAAAAGATCAACAAAAGAATTTGAACTATACTTGATAATGTATGTTATCTACTTGTAAAACTGGTGGTTAACCGGTTCAACTGTTGACAAATGTACTAATTGTAAGTCGCTTTGGATA
>JAOEHI010054228.1:0-14251 GCA_025447815.1 Percopsis transmontana | reverse complement strand
CGTGAGTGACTGGCTGTTTGCAATTCGCAATGCTCACCACTAGATGTCACTAAAAACTACACACTGGCCCTTTAAGATAGTTGGCTAAGATAAAGCCAACTGATAAACATATTTTAGCAGTAAACATTTTATCTGAAAAATAAATACAAAATAGTTTAAATAAAATAAAACAGTCTGGTGAAATTGGAAAAAAGGGTCAAATGTCATAGGCAAACATTTTGGCATTCATGTCTCCCATGAGGTTCGCAATCTCTCGGTATCTAATAATTATAAATTATATAACACCGATTAAACATATAAGCATTGCATCACATTTTGCCAATACCCATGTCTGACAGACATTTGTATGTTTGCAGAATTGAATGGATGTGGCGAGACGTGTGGATAGCTGTCACCTGCATCATTCTGTAAATGCATATGTAACGAATGCCAGCGGTACAATTTGCAATTTACAATTTGATCATTTAGCAGACGCTTTTATCTAAAGCGACTTACAATTACATGGTGCTATTACATGTAGCAGATAGGGGTTAGGCATCTTGCTCAAGGATGCTTACAGGTAGGCCAACTCTGGGGCTCGAACCCACAACCTTCTGGCTGAGAGTCCAACTAGACCACTAGACTATCAGAGTCTGGTGTGGGACTCGACCGGCTACACATACAACATGTTAATGTTACAAGGGAGCAACAAAGTTGCTCAATTCTCTCCCAGCCATGGACATGGTGGGATTTTACGTTAACCAGTTAACATAGTTGAATAGCCAATATATATTTATGTTACTCTGGGTCAGCCAGACAGCAAATAGAGAACCGCGCACCTGTACGTGTGTCCTGTGCGTCATTGGCGGAGCAGTCTGTCAATCATACCTAACCCGGTAAATACGACTGGCCCCTTTTTTTCAGATATTCGGATTGTCTGTTTCAGGTATCAAGTTTCAGATCAGAACCGCGAGAGAATACTGCAAGAAATTACGTGACTCAAACCTCGCAACTGTGTGGGCAGATCTCTGAAAAGTGGGTGTTGAAAACTCAGATCTGAAAATACAGTCTTCAATACGAGTGCCAATTCAATCAAAATAAAGATTCGCCCTTTCTAATCTCAAGTTTCGAAGTTTCAAAACTTTGTTCCCCAACATATATGCACCAGTTTTCAGATCACCATTTACAAGGTTTCAATCCCAGAAAACGAACTAATGCAGAACAGTGACAAATTTGAAACTCTGAAAATGTGTTGGAGAAACACTGTAAAAAGAGTGCTGCAGTGGTGAAGAAAGAAAACGCATATACAACATAATGTTTTCAGAGATTTGAATTTTTTTTCAGGTTTGCTAAATCTTGATTATACTGTAGCCTACACTCAAGTCACACGTAAACAGTCGACTCGCATCATCGCTATGTGTCAATTCTATGTGATCACACACACTATACACACACTATATAAACGGGAATGTGTTATTTCTCACCTCAATCAGGGGAAGGTCGGGGTCTAGGTGGGTAAAACTGTGCAGGACCACCGGACCTTGGTCTTCGTGGACCTCCAGCCTTACGCCATCCCAGATATTACGAACCCTCCACGACGCGTCAAACATATCATCGAGGTATGCCGGTTTGACGCTCTGCGTCTCGGTTAGCATTCCCGGAAAATGTACCATGGATGGATTGATATTAATCACGACATGTTTATTGTTACAGCGTTTCTGCTTGACCGTTCTGGCTTTGATGTGACCTACCGTCTCTGCGGTCTTTGCCCAGCAGAAGAGAGGATCCGCCCCTCACGTGACGTAAAATTGCGGGCTTGGGAACTACAATCGAACACACAATAGTGTATGGCACGATTATTAACACCACTATACAGCGGAAATGTGAGTCACTCCATAAGAAACTATGTCAAAAATGTAAAATTGTCAAAAGTCAAGTAGGCAATTGTATAATGACTAGCGTCTGCTAAATGCTGTAAATGTAAATGACATCATACCGCACTATATCTATTGCATCAGATATTAGTGTATGACAAAGAAGTGAATGCTAAGAGCTCTGGCAAAGTCTGCAGCTCTTATTCAAGGTAAGGTTACATTATAGAACAACTTAATGTATAGAACAATAAAACAACCAGTTTAATATCCTCCATGGTTAAATGTACAATATGAGAAACCCCCATAACTTAACTTTTAACATACATAGATGTAACCAAGCCCCTCTCTCTCTCTCTCTCTCTCTCTCTCTCTCTCTCTCTCTCTCTCTCTCTCTCAACAACAGATGTCTGGGGGCTCAGAATATCATAGCCCATTCTGTACGTCTGTTCAGACACAGTCTATATATCTATTTAGTGTTATCAAACACTACCCCTGCAAAACAAAACAAAACAAAAATATTCATATTGAATCAATTATTCAAGAAATAATTTACTTACATTTTTTTTTATCATAGTTAAAACAAATACAAATATTCCTCAAATTAAGTATTAAAATTTAAAAATATTATGTAGGTTGTTGAAAAACATGGAAAATTCCAATCCTGTGTGCAACATCTAGTGATGTTGTGCTTTAAAGCTTCCTGTTCTGGGCATGGTATTTCCATATGTAGTGTACTGTCAGTAGGCCTATTTTTATACTGCAGTAGTAGCACTGTAGATAGTGGTAGTATTTAAGGCAGGGTATTTACATATTTATTTTATACTACTATTCTGTTGAGGGGGAATAAAATAATGATTCCTTGAGTGTTCACAAGCATGATTGGACAAAACACACATGCACACTCCCCATGCATACCCATCTTTTCTCCACTCTGCCCCCTTTTGCCAATACCTACACACTACACTTTAATGCTCTTTTGGGATGGAATGGAAATAGAACTTCCTATTCTGTTCTGGAAAAAAAACATTAAAATATTTCATTTAAGGAAAATGTCCTCAGGGACCAATCAGAACAACAACAGCTATCCCAGCTAATCAGAAGATCCACATCTGCCCCACTGCCCTCTCTCTCCCGCTCTCTACCAAACCACCATGGCTCTCTGCTGCTACGCTCCTTAACTCACAAATCTGCAGCTGTCAGCAGTGTGCGTGTGGGAGAGAGAAATAAATAGTGTTCAGAGCAGAGAATGAGTAAAACCATAGAGAGAAATACAAAATGGAATAGTATTTCTAATACTATTCCATTATATGATTCTTTATGATGAATATGAATATTATTTCCACACCACTAGCATGTATTGTGCATGCTTTAATTAAACAACAGTGTGTTGCTCGTTTGATTCCTGTGTGTTGCTTGTTTGATTCCTTCATCAAACATCTCTGTGATGTTTGATGAAGAGTTTGTGAGCTTACAGGAACAAAAGAGGAACAAAAAGGCCAGGTCAGGTTAGGCTGCCTGCTTTATTCATCTACTATAAAGTCATATTTACATATGGCTTTAACTTTAATCTTTTTAAATAGTCTATCGAAGTGGAGTTGTAAACAGGAAGTAAGCGCGTGTATAATTCTTTCTTTACACATGATAAGTCTATTTGAAAGTTTTAGGAAAAGGTACAATACTTGTGTTCATCAGCTTTTTGGACAACAGTAGAGTTCTATGGATTCCAAGATATGAGCTACAGTTGCAATAGCAGCCTGGCCTCTCCAGTAGGCCGCAGGTCCACGGGGCAAGGAACCACATCCCTGCCTCACTTGGTACCAGTGAAAGCGCACGTTGGCACCTAATCTGGTTCTAGAGGTACTAATGATGACCAAGATCATCCCCAGCCCACCTCCACCTGGCCCCCAGCACTGCCCACCCCTCACCACAGATTGTACAGATTGGTCGAAACCATAACACTCATTTGAAACACGTTTGCTTAACCAGCTGTGTCAACAATGCACTGGCATGACACTAGATAACATCAACTTCTGCTGAAAACTTATTCTGCTAAAAACATATTTTCATGTGAAAAAAACACTTTCAGTAAGAATAGTGTGATGTTACAAAATACCTTGAGAGAAAATGAAAGTAGAACACTGCGTAATATTCCAAGGGAGTTTCCTTTTAAGCTTAAAAAAAAGACATCACGCAGGTGGAGGCTTTTGAACATATTATGATTTGTCATAACTGAATTCATAAATGTCTGTACAATATATTCCATAACAGTCTGTATCCAAATCATACATACCAATATTTTTAGAAATCTAAATTCTCTTTAGTTTCCTTAAGAGAGTACATCTGTTGTGAAAAATATCTAGTATAGTAAAACATGTTGAAAAAACACCAGTCTTTGGCGTGACAGGTCAGAACAATGTCCTGAAGGCGCTGTACATATTTTAAAGCCTTGTCCGTCTGTGGAGACAAACCAGGGTTGGTCCTAAAAGGTGAAAGGATTTATTCCCTCCATTAGTCAGCCCACAGAGCTATTCAGGAATCCTCCTAGCTACGAGCTCCTGGCATTTCAGAATGCTTTCTCGTGCCACTTCTACAGCTAGAATTGTCTCTTTAGGAGAGGTTTCAAGGTTTCCAGAGAACAGCCCACCGAAGTAGACAGAAAAAAACAGTCAGAAGTCTTTGATGATGTCGTTATTCTGCTATTTTGTGGTTGCGTCGTCTCAATCTTTTAAAAAAGTTTTTGTTGATGATTGAGTGATTTGATTCATCTCATGATTCTTACCTAAGAAACGTAAAAACGTTATTAAAAATTACATCACTGGTCTAAAACTGCAGTTACATGATTACCCCACCAGGGGGCTACACAGAGTGGTAGTTATTTTAGTTCATTTACAACAGTTATCAGCCAATAGTTTCGGTATCTAAACTTTTGATTCATAAAAGTTAGTAAAGATTCATAATTCTGATCATAATATCAGCAGCATTTTCAAACAGCCCTAGTGCTCCTAAGAGAAGTATTTAGACAAATAGACACAAAGAAGTGCGAGAGGGTGAGAGAGACACACACACTTTTTAGTGGATTATTTTATGTAAAGCACCTCGCACTCCCAGTACCTTTCTCTACACAGGGAATAGAACCCCTAACCCTGGCGGTGTTAGTGCCTTGGCCTTAGGAAATCTATTCCTTGTGTAGACAAGGAATAGAACCCCTAACCCAATAACAATGTGTAGTGAGCCAATTGCAGAGTTTATTGGGCAACACAGGCACATGTTCAGCTCCCTAGCATTAATTCAGGCAGGACCAGACATGTCAAAATATCCCCACCCAGGTCCACAAGGAGATGGTTGCTTGGCAGTGTTGGCATGGAGCCAGCCCGAGACACACACATACATACACACAGCATACAAATAGCTCCAACTCCCACGCACCACTCTGTAAGGTGCAACATACACTCAGACACTGCTGCTGTTGCACACTGACGGCCATGTGCACATACACTAAAATGATACTGTAAATTATTTTGTGCACTCGTTCACATACACACAAACAAACACCATGCATGAACCTACGCTCACAGGCACTCGCAAGCTTTCATGTTCACATACAGAAACACAAACCTTCAAAACACACACACACACACACACACACACCGGGCATTGTGCCTCTCACCAGATCTTCCAGAATGGTGACAGGAAAGTCAAACATGCACATCTTGACAGGCTGAGCCAGGGCTTTGTGCAGGCTGAATACAGATTTAGCCTCCATGATCACAGCAGTCTCACCACACGGCCACAAAACTGAACCATAAAAAAAAGACAACAGAAGGGGGAAGTCTCTGCTTGGCCGTTCTGCCTCGCATTGAAATCTTGCACGGAACTCAGTGAGTAGAGCCCCCCCCGGTTCTCTACTCACCGCCCGCGGCTACCCCACATGCAGGCTCTCAAATTTGCATTTGCACCCCCCCAGCTATCCCTCCTAAATTCGCCTTCTCTTCTTAGCACCACAGAGTGAGAGAGATAGAGAGTGAGAGAGATTCTCTCACAAGGAACTGTCTGTCCCTGCAGCTGTTTGGTCTTCCTGTCTTGCATTCAGCTGTAGCGGGCTCAGCCGCAAGACACGTTAATGCCATTAACTACCACCCGCCCCTCCCTACACGCCTGGAAGGAAGCGGTGCGCAGCGCTCACTTAAAAACACTGGAAACCCTGCACAAGGCTTGTCAGCCTTGCAGGAGGAGCTGCAACGGGTGATGGATGTCTGCCAGATGAAAAAGTGTGAGATGCCATGGACACACCCATCCAGAGGAGAGTGGTTCGGATTTTCTCCTGTTAAACCGGACCTTCTCTGGAAGAGTTTATTAAAGATAGAAGAGCAGGAATGTCTCTGAGGTTCCCACATGACTGACCCAGATGCACTCCAGCAGGTAACCAGCCATTACCAGTGCTTCCTGCTGGATCTGTCACACGTCTTATGCCAATGGCCAGTATGCTCAAGCATTTTGACAGGTCTGTTACTGATTCAGACAATGGAATAATCTGCGTGCTTGTAACCTAACGGGTTTGAATCTGGTCCATGATGTACGATGCGTGGTTATGCTCCCTGTGTTTGTGTTCCCTGTCTCTGTTAAAACAGCTTTACAGATTGGCTACAGTCTACAGACCAGCCCTGCTGCAGCAGAAAGAATCATATTGCAGAATATTGCAAGTGCTGTATGAATTATACAACAAAGAGCTTCAGGCGTGCTGGCAATTCCCATAAAGCATTGCTAGCTGGGCTTTATTGGTTGCTACGGCAACTCCAGTGCTGTAGCAGCAAAATGGAAGCTAGTGCCTGTTTTTAATTCTCATAAATGTAGGCCACATTTGGAAGAAAACGTTTCAGATGGTACACACACGTTGCTAAATCTGGCATACTAAAATTAGAGGCATAATGTGTAAGAGAAAACAGATTTTATTGTAGTATTAAAGTTCAGCAGGAAACAGCTTTTTGTCCATTAACAGTCTGCCGAGGTACAGCTAACAGAGATCAAGGCACTCAATTTCTCGCTATATGAAGGTGTATGTTTTTTTGTTGTTGTTTTTTTTCCAATTAAGTATCTTTATCGATTTCTACTTGCATTTTGTAGCGTCCTGATATCAAAAAGCATATTTTGTATTCTTATGTATTATGCTTTTCTTTCATAATGAGAGACAAAATAACAATAAACATAATCTAATAATGTTTCATGTAGTTGTTCTTTGAAGGAAGTTACAGGATGTTTCTAATAAAAACTATTTCCCATCTGTGCTGGGCCCCCAAATATTAATAGTTTTTCTTTCTTTCTCATGCATAATGCACAATATTTCCTAGCCCAAGTTATTTTAAATGCCTCTAAATCTGTAAGAGCTGTAAACAACAACAACACAGACTTTCTTGTCCTTATTCAGAATCAAGTGACGTTCACAGATAGGATTTAAAGACGGTCGGTGGTGGAAGCGTTTCCTTTAGCAGAACGAATGTGGATCAACAGAGAGGCTGTGGGAACTATTTTCACATGCACAGGCTGTCCCGTAGATGAACACTGTACAGCAGATGTTGCCATGGAAACTGCAGGGCCAAGCTGTCTCTCCTCTCCGGACAGAAACAGCAGCAAGCAACATGGACACAGACACAAGAACAGGAAGTCAAAAAACAACCTGGAGAAACACTTCCTGTAGCCTGACACAAAGATAGAACAGGGCGGTGTCTGTGCCCCTGAGGCATTGTGACCTTATTTCTTTTTTTCTAAATAGGTACTACTACAAGGAAAGCTTACAACTTCTCAATACTACAACAATTGGCACGAAACTATGGCCCGCCAATTTAGTCCTGGTCGTTCCCATGGAAAAACAAAAAAGAGAGAGAGAAGATCTTGACCTCGCTTGTTCAGCAGGTCACTACAAATAAACAACAGTAAACTAGCCTAAAACGTGGGAGAGTTCAGCTAGTCCCCACAATGCCAACACCATTATGTGATGCCTGAAAAATGTCATCTTGCATTATTTTCATTATACAAATCAGAATAAAATGTTACTATAAGTAAGTGTGTAATGTTGCGCTCTGACTTCTGGCTGCACGGGTCTCGGTGTGTTTTTTGAAATGTTAATCTCCCCAACTGTTCAGACTAGAGCTATATCTTTTAAGAAGAGGTTGATAAATTACCGTACTAAAGCATTATTTATACAGGCAATGACTACAAGCCAGTTTCAGACTCTGTTGATTAATTGCTTAATAACTTTAATTCAAAAGTAGTTAATATTATGGATGATATTGCCTATTATACCTGTAAAGCTGAAGACAATCAATGGTAAAAATAAAGCACAATTGAGACATTATTCAAATGTTAAAAAAAAAATGTGTAGGAAACCTGAATGTAAATGGTGTAAAAACAAACTTCATATTCATATGACATCTACAAAGACTTCACGCTTATAATATTGAAATATGTAAAGCAAGACAATCATTCTTCTCCAGCATCATCAACAGAAATATAAACAATGCCCACTATTTAACATTATTTAATACAGTAGAGAATTTACACATTCTTCCCCACAGATGGCTCCCGAATGCTCTTGGTCAACAAGTGCAATGAATTTACATCTTTTTTAAAGGAAAATTTACATCAGACAGGACATTAATTCTTGATTGTCAAGCAATCAAATGATTATCCCACCATCAACAGAGAGTAAAGAACTAGGCCTAAACCAAAGTCATAGAAATGATTTTAAGGCATTGCTGCTCATCTATAAATCATTACATTACATATCAAAATATATCTCAGAAATGTTTAGTAAAAATAGACCGGCCAGGCCTCTCAGGTCGCTAGGGAGTGGTCTGCTAGTCCCTGCTGCTAGACCCAAAAATTGTGAAGCAGCATTTAGTCATTATGCTGCACATCGCTGGGGCAAGATAGTCTAGTGGTCTAGGTGTTGAAGAGAAAGGATTTAATTATTACAATCTGCCTGTGAAACACCCACACTCTGGTTCTCAGTAATTCTAAAACCACAACTCACATAGGATAATAAAATAAGATAATAAGATGGTTATATTTAGTTCTATGAACAACCATATTCACAAATGAAAAATCTATGCATAATTTATAAAAGATAGATTAAAAATAATTGAAAAATCTCAAACATTTAACTGTCACTATTTAACTGTTCTACTACAAGTAGAAATAGGACAGTATTAGCGCTTGCTGATATACTTTGCTACACTATCTACTAAAACAGCAGTTTTATGACAAAGATTTCAAGCACAATCAATAGTTACACTCACCCACGCACAAACACACATCTAACTGCTTGTCATGAAAAAAGTTTTCCTTCCTTATCTCCCATATTATACTGTTACCTATCACCTGCCAGATCACACACACCAAACAAGGCCCGATGTTCTCACTGTACACAGAGGAAATTGACTGTATGTTGAATGTATGTTTGGTCGGTTTATCAAACGGGTGGGGGTGGGGGGGGGGGGGGCTTCATCACTGCCCATAATTCGACTAAACTGATAGCAGATTGCTAAAAGCACGAGCGCACTCCTACGCACACCGGCTGACGGGTAGGCCGGGATGCGCTGTTGATAGTCACTTAATTGATATTCTTATAAGGTCATAGTTGGATTCCTTCCCATGTGTGCATCAATGACGATTAGATCCATATTCGCAGCATCTACAACGGTGTGTCTATGTGGTGGGGGGGTTACGTTACCTGTTTTTCCAGCATGATCATTCTCTCGGAACCATGACCTTCATCAGCCTGTATCCATACAGTTCAAATTAGATCCGCATCCTAGACGAATTATTACAAAACCCTGATGCTAGAAGAAGATATCGGGATGCGGGAGGTGAGTTCGCGCTAACGTTAATGTGGTTGAGCCTCGTCTTCGATGACTTCAGCATGTCTAAAAAAACAGCCCCGATTTTCTATTTGATGAGAAACATCGACCTGCCAAACGTAGGAGAATGAGGCTCCGCTGCGAGATAACGTTACCAGCTACCGTAGTCACCTAGCAGCTAGCTGCATCCAGAGATGATGTCCGTCTTAATTCGCTCCTGTGTTCATCATTCGTCCGCTGTCCTCCGCTCACGAATGGAAAATAAAAATGACAGTTCGCATCTTGTCCTGATAAGGTGCGTGCGTGAATATGTGGACAGTGTCTGTGCGGCGTAATATGTTCCTACCAGTGCAACACTGATGCTGAAATGGATGCTGCTGCCTGTCTGGATCTGATCATACGGTCCAAAACACACTGCGCAGCTTTGCTCAAAACGATGCTCCTGAACACACCGTGGCTAATCTAACGGACGACTCTTGTTAATAAATATATTAGACACCTACAGAGTGAAAATAAATTAAATTTAAATTAAACGTAACCTGTTTTTAATTGGTTATTTTTTAACAAAACGTTTCACCTCCAAAATATGTTATTTTGATATTATGTTTATCCTTTACAACTGTTGTATTTTGTCATATTCTCATGTAATGTGTTTCATATTTAATATAAAAGTACACAAAAAAATACATTTATTAAAAGCAACACCCTTAGATATATTGCCTTAAAACCATGAACACGCCGCGCTGATGCATTCTGGGAGTTTTATGTAAAATCAAGATGGCAGCCTCCTGTACTCGGGTGATTGGTAAGGTCGGCTGGTCCGTACTGGAAAGTTCATTCTACCGAACCGGCAACGTGTCCTCCCGGTTGACGGATGTCTCCGTGCACGCGACCAGGAGGGCGTTCGGAACCGGAGGAAGGGCTTTCCGTTCGAGCCCGTTCTATTCCGCCGCCGTAGGTAGAGGAGGCAGGGCGCTGGGCTGCGCGTTCCTGCTGGGAGGAGGACTGGGACTGTACCAGACTGTCAGGGTCTCTGTCCAGCGTCACCTCGCTGAGGAGGACAACAAGGTTAATCACGTCCTATATTTACTCCTCATATGGCTGGTGTCTTACAACATGATGCTTCAATACAATACCTCACGTGGATTGTACAAAACCAGTGCTGTAATCAAAGTGTCCCACCAAAACTTTTTCAGAACTCAGAATTGTCTGCCACGTTAAGCAATTCCCGGGGATGTTAATTTAAGTGATGGAGACTCACAGATATGGGGGTTTAGTTATTCATGTAATTATTTAAAACAAATATGAGCATTGTATCATCATACATTTCAGAGGACCCCTGGGGTCAAGGGGCCCGCGTTTGGTAACTACTGCCCTCTAATCCAGTGGTTCTCAACCTTTTTGCCCCCAACACCCTGTCATCATTCCGACTCCATCTGTGCAAGTCCAATGTCGTTAGTCAAGCTTATTCCATTTGACCTCAGTGAAAACATTTAAAAACAACATTTGCTGTTCCAGTAATCCTCAAATATCATCCTTCATTTCTCTTTTCCTATTCCCATACATCCACAGGTACTAAAAGGCTATTGTTAGTTGAATAATTTCTTTGGTTTTGAGGTTTTGTGATTGAAGCATTCTGTATTGAGCCTCATTTATCAATACTTTCATGTGTCAGTTTGAAAGTTGATACAATATGGTGCCACAATTCATTTAAAACACAAAATATGAATGCCAGATGTTTAAACTCATTGTAAACTAATTTTAAATAGAAATGAGTTTAAGTGTATATTTAAAAAGCTCTCTGTACAAATGTTTGTGTATTTCACTTGTTAAATGAGGCTCATTGTTAAATAATTATTATCTCAAGGTACCCCTTGCAGCACTGCTCTAATCTATTGTCGCTGTCCCAGATACAGGGAAATTACATGACATGCTCGGAACCTTTCTATGCCAAGTCTGTTGTAGTATAGTACACTGAATAATGTACAGCAACAGGGTTAATAGACATTGTCAGCAATGACACACGTTAGACTTGCTTGATTCTTCTATCTTTCTATACATGTTTAGCTTTATACACTATACAGTGTTTTGTTTTTGTACCACTTAGGGCAGCATTATTATACCAAAAGTATACTAACAATCTTTTTATATTGTGAGTGTGAGATAAAATATATATACACACACACACACACACACACACACACAACTGGTCAAGAGTTTTAGAACACCCCCATTTTTCCATTTTTTTTTTTTAATTCAAATTGAAGCAATTAAAATCTAGTGAATAACCTGAAATGCTACAAAAGGTAAGCGGTAAACTGTCTGAAGTTTAAAAAATAAAAAGTTTAGGTTACCAAAGACTGATTATAATGTACATTTCATAGTTATTGAAACAGGCATTTTTCAGGAAAATGCAATGAAAGCCATTGTGTCAAGCAAAGAGGTCTGACAGACCTAAAGCCACAAGAGAACCGGATTCTGAACCAGGTTTCTGAGAATCAACAGCTTGCATGATAGGTGGCTCATAGGACAAGAGCTTCAAGCACAGCTGAATTCTGGTCGAAGTAAGCAAGTCTGGATAGAAAATCACAAATTAAAATCTTCGGTTCATCACGTAGGTTTTTGTACGCAGTCAAGTAGGGTTTCTCTGTGTTTAACACCAACTGTCAAATATGGAGGAGGAAGCTTGATGGTCTGGGGCTCTTCTCTCTTTTGCTGGATCCAGAGTCGGCAACTTGCACAGAGTGAGTGGCACCCTGAACCTAAACTGCTATCCCAGCATTTTGCAGCACCATGCAATAGCCTCTGATAGATGATCAGGGGTTAATCCTACGGCAAGATAATTCCACAAAACAACCACCTGGCTATGTCAGAACTACCTTAGAAGAAAATAACATGACAGTAGGCTTCAAATCATAAAAAAACTGTAAAAATAGAGGTGTTCTAAAACTATTTGTGTCGCAGACACAAATATTGTCTAATTGCAGTGATTGAGATCATTTGCGACTAGCACATTGCACTTACCGTAATAATAAATAATAATTGTGTAGCCCTAGGATCTCTAATTTTTCTGCTATAACTATATGTGACAAGATGTTAAATGTTATCTAAATGGAATAATCTATGACTGATTATCTCAGCAGGCTTCCAAAGGAGCTCTTCAGTTGACCCTCTATCAGTATAAGACCTGTCCGTTCTGCAGTAAAGTGCGAGCCTTCCTAGACTACCATGGCTTGGCCTACGACGTAGTGGAGGTCAACCCCGTTATGAGACAGGAGATCAAGTGGTCAACTTATAGAAAAGTTCCCATCTTAATGGTTGACAGTGAAGTGGTAAGACAAGCCTATCGATGTTTACATACTAGCTTCTAGTCAGCCGCCCAGTTACACTGCTCTCTGTTATCCTTTTTCCAATCGACGTGGGGCTAGTAATGGTGCTGGAGCCGGTGCCCTTTCTCAATCTGTTACATGCATTTTCATCACACAAAATGTTATCAGCAAAATTGGTTTAGTTCTGGCCTCATAAATCTGCTGGTCTAAAACCAAAGCACTTGTTTCATCTGTGTGTTTCATTAGGGTGATGTAATGACTTGTTACCATCAGAAGTAAAACTAGTAAACAAAGGACATAATGTGCCATAGTTATTAGTAATAGGCTATTTGTAAATGTCTCTCACTAGGGAACTCGCACATGTAGTTACATAGTTAGACTGGTAGTAAAGCAGGCTTAAAAAGGTTAGATGGTTTCCCAGGGGATGGTTTCTGATGTAGATAAAATCATTGCTTAGATACTTTTGTTTTTTATATACATTAGTATAGACATTTTTATTTTACCATATTGTTAACCTATTTTATTTTTATTTTTTGACCTACATGCCAGGCAGGCAGTCAGCCATGTCAGAAAGAAATCCTGTCTGATGTTTGTTTGTTCTATTTCTCTCTATTCTCTACCCGCTCATTGATTCCCAGCAACTGAATGATTCATCTGTCATCATCAGCTCCCTCAAGACCTACTTAGTCAGCAGGTACTCTTTCATTTTTTTTATAAATGATTCCACCTGTTTTTGGTGCTGCTCCTGCCCCTAGAGCTTTTGACATATCAACACCACTCCAACGCTGACACGTCCGCCCTGGTCCGGTGTAATGCTAGTGTTAAAATATTTATAATCCCTCCAGTCTTTTTTTCTTTTCATCCCTTTTTTCCCCCACTTTGGGTTTCTGAACAGCACGATTCAAAAACATCCAATATGCCTGCCAGAAATGCTTGCACAGAGCAATTCAAACCTATTACTGCTCATCTGCACCTAACATTTCAATCGACCTCGTGGATACTCATCTGCTGTCATTTGCAGATAAATGAAGAGAGAGATTATTCACACCCTACATATTTGGTGTGTGCTGATTTAATAGATGACAAGGTAACTCTAAAAGCAAATTATCTTATTTGTGTTATGTTAGCTGTCGATAGCTTTGTTTAATTTAAGTTAACACATACCTAGCTAACTTATTGCAAGGAACGATTAGCCTGTTATGCTATTCTACGGGGG
>JAOEHI010054227.1:0-14251 GCA_025447815.1 Percopsis transmontana | reverse complement strand
AGCTTCTCACCCTATCTCTAAGGGAGATGCCAGCCACCCTCCTGAGGAAACCCATTTCAGCTGCTTGTACCCTGGATTACCTTGTAATTTAAATATCATGCCCCTAAATATTCCTGGGGTTACAGGCCTCGCCCGTAGAATTTGCAAAATGGTAACCCGGCAAAAAAGAGTAACTTCTCAGACCTGGAGAGTGAAACATCTCAAGTCCAGTCAAACCAACTGGTAGCATACTATTTGGCAGCCTGAAAAGTGTCATTAATGGATCTAGGAAAAATAAATCTGAAACGTAAATAAAACTGACTAAACGTTTTGCATTGTCTTTTTTTTATTTGCCTGTCTCCAGTTGGGGCTGTGCTGGCCGAGATTTGATTTGACTTCTTCTCCTCCTGATAATTGAGATTTGATGACTGCCAATGCTCTTGTTTAAATAGGAGACTTAAGCATCTAACCACATTGATAATCGTCTACACATGCTTAATTTATATTGGTTGTAATTGTGTCATCAGTAGCCTAGCCTAAGAAGTAGGCTATCTTAAAATGAAAGATGAATTAATCTTTTAACAAAAAACTGTTAACTCTGTTAATTGTACACAAAGTCCATGTAGGCCTTTACAAAATAGAATGTTTTGCCATAGGCTACATATTTTGAAATGATGGATAATTTGCTGCGCATGGTTAGATTCCTGTCAAAATAACAATTATTTGAGTATGCCAGATTTACTATGCTACACCGCAAATCTGATGACTCGAAAACTTGTGTGCACAAGGTGAGACTTGACGTGAGATTTGAGAGTAGTGTCCGCTCTGGTCTACATTGATAAATGCTGAGTTTTACGTGGAAATGACCGTGTGCCCAGTTTTCTGTTGTACACTTGTTTCATAAATGAGGGCCACTAAGTCCACTTAGAAGAGATGAGCAGTCCCCTCCCACCCCCTCGACCGGACGTCCTGGGCATATTGGAGAAGGAGTAGGTAGTTCAAAGGGAAGCTGGGGTCGCTGTGTTGGTCAGTGTGATACAAGTTTCTGTCAAGGCCAGGAAATGCAGAGATTCAAACAAGCGTAGGCAGAGATGGTCTCAGTTTTCTTGACGGCATTTCCAGAGACCGCCGGCCACGTCTAGGCCCGAGGCAGACGAACAGAGAGAGTGCAGCAGAAGGGGTGGATTTCTATGTCGAGGTTTAGAACAGTTTGTGTGCTCTGCGAGCATGGTGTCTGCGTATTCTGTGAGGAACCAACTCATGGTGACAAGAAAGAGCTATGAAAGTTAGTGGGATACTTAGCCTAGCAGGACTGCTTGTTGGTTTTATCCAGATAACTTCTGTAGGAAGACTTCCTTTGTCTTTGCGAGCACACACTGGCGCCTGGAGCTGAAGAACTAGCTGGCTAGCTAAATAGCGCTCTACAGGAAGGCTGACTGGTGGCCCCTCCCACCTCTAGATTCTGTCAGATAAGCTTCAAAAGCTAGCTGTAGCTCAATAGAAACTAGGCTAAGTGGCCTGGCTAACTATTCAACCTCCTGGCTAAAACCACTTGCTAAGCTAAAAACAATAGTGCTAAGCCAGTGATGGTGCTATCAAATACTTCTAGACAGAATTTGTTTGACTACTTGGAGATTACTGTAAAGGTAGAACACAGTTCAACTGGTAGACAAGATGTACTGACTGTGTTCTTTGATCATGTAGCATGTTCACAGCAGTTCTACACAGCTTCAAAATGCATGTTGCAGATCAAATATTGATCACATTGATGAAGCTGAAGCTGAATCTGTTGCCGTGTGACCTAGCTGAGCAGTTTGCTCTATCGCAGAGAGTAGTGAGTAAGGGCAAGATGACTTACTCTATACTTTGATCAGCATTTCTCAATCCTGGTCCTGATGCCCCAACGCCTGGATGAGTTGGTTGTTGCCAAAGTCACCTTTTTTATATGAAGCCCAATCAATACAAAGATACAAAACAAATATTCATAAATCAGACATTAGGGAAACATCTATGAAGAACTATGCTTGTATAATACGGTAGAGCTGACCAGAATTTTAGGCACAAAATGTAAGAACTATTTTAAAAAACACACAAGTATCCTGCCCTAAGCCTAGATACGCCACAGGTGGAAAAAATCGTTGCGCACAGAAACCTTGCACACTGAGTCCAATGCGAATTATTATTTGTTGCGAAAATGTGTCTCGCAGGTTCCTCCTCATTTTTTTCACTGCTTCAACTAACGTTATGCAAATCAAGGCAAATTAATATCATATCTGTCAAGTTAACTTGACTGAAATCCGTGAGGTTAGTGATTGATCAAAAGTGTTCCATAGGCCTATACTTAAACTTTTCAATCAAATTTTACATTAATTAGCCTATATTCGTCTGCTTCAACCAACTGGAACCTGTTCACTGTACCCTCTCCCTCCATCCCTCTATTTGAAGTTTTTTCCTGAAATTGTATTGATGGGGGGAAAAACAAACTGCTCTGCAACCACCTGCCACAATCTCTCCTTCAATTTTACATCTTTGTAGTCTTTACAATGTTTGTCAAACAGTGCCTTGTAGAGACATGTGGATCAGTTCATCAAATGTTATTTTGGATGATGACGGTGGCTCTGAGTGGTCAAACAACTTTCTAAACACTTTTGACAATGCAAAAAAAAAGCAGAAAATCCTATAAGTTCCCCATTTATAAAACGGATAGTTCCAGTCCTGAAAGCTTATTGGCTAAAACACATTCGAAGCCTGAACGTTTCAGTGAAAATCTCACAAAAGGGCTACATTCAGTGAACTTTATTACTGAACGACACGTTTCCTCAAACGTTTGCAACATTCTTGAGCAACTTTAAAAGATGTTTGCTGTGTTTGCTGTGCGACACTGTCGCTCAATGACGTGTATTAAAAGTGAAGCCGCATATTTGTTAGGGTGTTTTTATTTTGTGAGTATTTGTCATCATTACTATTAAATACCAGTGGCAATAGTAATAATGTCACATTCATTACCAGCTTATTTCACCTGAAAAGTATGCTGTCTCATTCCAAATTGAAATGCATGAAATTTAAAATCGGAATATGTTGACACTGTTGACATTGTGTAACCGTAGATTTCTGTGTGTGTGGGGGGCTTTGTATATTTTCCTGCTTTTTTGTCCTTTGCCACTGACATTCCTGAATATTGGTCCAGTATCTGCATGCAAAGCTGATGTCATATCATGTCTGTGCACATATGTTTGTTTTTCAGTAAACTGTCCAGTAGATATTCTAGGGCACAGCAGGATTTGTGTCAGGGTTTTGTGCTTTGTGCTCTGATAGCAGGAGCCGTGATATTTTATTCGTCTGTGTTCTCCAAGCAGAGGAAAGCAGCATAAATCCCTCCGTTTGAATGCCTCCAAACTGCCACTGAGCTTGGAGCTACGCTCCGGAACTGATCCCGCGCCTCCACTCTGTGTGTGTGTGTGTGTGTGTGTGTATCTGTCTGTCTGCATGTTTCAACATTATTCTGATGTGTTTGAAAGACTGTTAACACATTTCACATTTTTAACACAGTATAGATCATGTGCCCTACCTCGTATATCCTGCCTTGTCCAGCTCTGTACCTGGAGGATAGTTCTCCTAAGCTGTCATAATATTATTATTATTATTTGATGCTGCGTAGTAGGGCTTGACCAATTTATTTTATTTTATATTATTTAATTTTTTTTTCAAGGCTAATACGATACAAAAAATTAATTTCCTTAAAGTATATACTACTAAATTGAAAATATCCTGCAAACATACAGTGATTGGTTTTACTCCACATGGGCGGAAATTTCTGCTTGACGACGGACAAGGTTGTGTCAGATGTGCGGGCAATGCACATGTAAAAAGTTTATCGGTAAACAGACAAGTTAAATGGCAGATTTTCATTATCAGAAAAATAATGGAAAAATCCTTATACTATGATATACAGACTTCTAATTCTAAGCCTTCCATGTGCTACAGTATATACTCTATACACACACTATCAGAAACCAAACTATATTAAATATATGAAATGCAAACACCAATTTGACTATCACTAGAAACGTCCACTGCCCATGTGAGTTTTGGGCACTATCTGCATCTTTCTCTTCATCCTTACCACACAGTAAATCAGAAGTGCATTAGAAGGACAAGTACATCTTAGAAGTAAATCTGTCACAGAACTGCCCATATTGCATCTCTGTTGCTGTCAGTCATTAGCTAGCAGACATTAGAGTTGTATAATCTCCACTACGATCCAGTTCAATTTAATTGTATCCTGCTAATGCCTGCATGTTTAGGTTATTAACAAACCAACAAATTCACACTTTCAAATTCCATTGCGACAAACCCAGCTGATATGCACAAACCTGTCACTGTGTGACTATGGTGTGACATTACATTTATCTCATTCATTGATAGATTTCTTACCTGTCTAGAATACTACCAAATAGGATCATTTTTGAGGGGGAAAAGAGTGCATATATTATCAACAAGAGGTGCTGTATCCTGGCCAATATATGCCGGAAAGCTGGTGGTCCAAAACTGAGAGGTATTGGAGCCTGTTACTAATTTACCACTCCTCCCCCCCCCACACCCTAATTTGTGGATCGATAACACTGCTATACCGTTTCTTGGGAATGTCCAGTTTTCTTGGGGCTAAACAGAAAAAAAAAATCCTCATTTTTAAACTCCAAATTGACAGGACCACTCAAAATGTATCTATCACCTTCTTGCCCCATCAGCAGCTGTCCAGCTTGGATGATGGAGTGCTTGGCTAGTTACTCGATACGTTGGCCCCGATCACAGTCTGTCAATAACAACCAGCCTCTTATGATGAATCACTTCCTACAGAGGTCCCATTGCACTAGACCACCGGATTTTAACTTTTCCCTCTCCCATCTTCAACTCTGAAGCTAGGTAAATTGTTTTAATTTTTGTACCAACAATGATTTCACAAGAGCATGAATATAGTTTTGTCCATCCTGCTATCCAGAGTATGAGTTTTATGTAAATTCTCTTCCCTTGCAGACAAAACTATGATTTCAGTTGATTAGACGTCCCGAATATATGGAAATTGTATGTACTGGCCCATCCTGGGTAAGATTGCACTAAGTACTTGCGACAGCACACCTGAAAAAATGCTTTGTGAAAACGGCGCAGAAACAGCTACAGTACGCTGGAATGACCCAGAGGCGAGGAAATGCAGAGTTTGGGCATGGCAGGTATTGTGTGACTCCTTCTTGTTACTGGCTTCAAATCATCCATTAGCACAGCCAGATTAAAATATATAATAGGTTGAGAACTTTTCTGAGACGGGTGCATGCTTAATTCAGTTTATACTTTAGCTGTGAGAAGTCTCAACCCCTTGCATCATAATTTCCAGCAATTGGAATTTACGCACGTAGCAGGCAGCACTGCATCAGTTGTGTGTGAACTGGCAGGCAGCATACCATTCGGTAAGACAAAAACAATGATCGTTATGCCATTATCTGTAAAAACGTTCAAAACAATAACCTGGTACAGTTTCTGGAGTATAGGCAAATATTTGAAACATACTCTGGCCATGATGAAGGCTAGGCCAAGTTCTGGAGCTAGGGTCAAAAGCTAAGGCCACGACCAGCAAACGAGATCCAATGCCGACTGCCTTGGTCAAGTCATGTCTTCCAACTCTGGGTCCCACACTGGTCAACATCATCAACACCTCGCGGTCTTCTGGGGTGGTCCCAACCAGCTTTAAAACTGCGGCAGTGATCCCTACACTCAAAAAACCTGGCCTGGACCCAGATGATCCAAACCACAATTTCCAACTTACCTTTTATATGCAAGTTATTGGAAAGAGCTGTGGCTGCCCAACTCAACCATCAAATGCTTCATTACAACCTCTACGAGCCATTTCAATCTGGTTTTAGGACACATCATAGCACAGAAACTGCCCTCATCAAAATGTCAGCATTTTAATTCTTCTCGACCTCTCTGCAGCCTTCGATACAGTCTCCCACTCCATTCTTCTCACTCGCCTCTCTGAACTCATTGGCCTCACTGGTACTGTGTATTCCTGGTTTCAATCCTATCTCACCAACAGGCAACAATACATCACCCTTAAGGGCATCTGCTCTGAATTGGCCCCAGTCTCACACGGCGTGCCTCAAGGATCGGTGCTTGGCCCGCTACTATTCAACATCTACATGCTACCTCTTGGAATGATCATCCGGAAATATGGACTCCTCTTCCACTGCTACGCTTATGACACCCAGCTCTACATCAGCACTAAGTCATCTACTCCCCTTCCACCAGTGCCGCTTATCAACTGCCTTAAGGACATCAATAACTGGATGGACAGTAACCTCCTCAAACTCAACAAAGACAAAAGAGATCTCATGTTGTTTGTCCCTCAGTCACTTCTCAAAAAGGTTGGTGACATCATACTGGATGTGGATGGCTGCCCAATCTCTACATCCCCTCAAGTACGCAACCTGGGCGTCATCATGGACTCCACTCTCTCCTTCCAACAGCACATCAAAAACATTACTGCTTTTTACCATCTTAAGAACATCTCCAGACTTCAACAGTGCCTCTCCAACTCTGTAGCTGAGACCCTCATCCACTCCTTCATCACCTCCCGACTTGACTATTGTAACTGTATCCTGTTCAGTCTGCCCAGCAAGGCTACTGACAGACTCCAGGATGTCCAGAACTCTGCAGCTAGGATGCTCTCCCACACAAAACTTGGACTTCACATCACTCCCATTCTGAAGAAGCTTTACTGGCTGACAGTTAGGTCCCGGATCAAATATAAAATCCTCCTACTAACGTACAAATCTCTCCATGGACTTGTACCTCGGTATTTCACAGATCTGCTTCATCCCTACACCCAGTCACTGTCCCTGCGGTCCTCTGACAATGACCTGCTTGCTGTCACTAAATCCAGGCTCCGGACATTTGGTGACAGAGCCCTGTGTCGGTGCACCATCACTACGGAACAAGCTTCCTCTTGCTATCCGCTCTGCCTCCTCTATAATAACGTTTAAAAAACAGCTTAAAACACACCTCTTCATTGAGGCCTATGGGCTTTAATCCCCCCCCCCCTTTTTTTTTTTTTTGTTTTGTTTGTGTAAGCGTCGGACGGTGGGTGGCGAGAGCAAGTGTGAGCCAGAGCAAAACCACACGCAGGCAGGAACAGGGTATACGCTACAAGCGTCGTTTAATAACAGAATAGACAGCCAACAGTGGTACACTCCCAGTGCACCTGGGAGTGCTAATCACCCCCAGGCGTGCGGTAGGGAAGGGAGGCCCGGTGCGCGCACGGACCTGTGCGCGCCAATCGTGACAGTTTGTTAAGCGTCCTTGGGTTTGTAGTAGATCAGCTTACATGTTAATTTGTGGTTGATATCAAGTTTGCACATGATACTCACGCAAACCTTTAGTAAATTTTAAACTTAGATTGTTACTGCCCCAGGTCTTAATAGCGTTTACATGGCCAATTCTAGGTTAGATTTACAGTACAAAATTTAGATGTGTGGACTCCTGATTCCCAAAATGTCTCCTAGGAACATCCCACCCTGACTACATATGAGACGGCGACAAGAGGCATAGTAGGCACTTTAATGGAAACACCACAAAGTCAGCAAATTAAGTTGACCAGAACCAGAACACAAAATTAGTGATGAAAAGTAATCTTGTGAGTGAAAGTACGAAAATATCACATAAACTACTTTGCATACTTTGCAAGGGTGCATGCTAATACCTTGATTGTGTGTGTGTGATTTATAGACCGAATAAAAAAGAGCGTGTGTGCGCTTTAAGGAGGGAATTTGTGTGTGGGGTGAGTGAAGTATGCAAGTGTGGTGTTGATGCACAAGACAGGTGTGTGTGTGTGTGTGTGTGTGTGTGTGTGTGTGTGTGTGTGTGTAAGGAAATAAAATGCTGTGTGCATGTGCGCAGCAGTCTGCCATCAGACAGGTGATAACTGCTTCATCCCAGAGAGATCTTCCACTGTTCACAGTTTCATTCACACCTGGCTCGGTGTCCTTCAAATTCCACACAAACACACATGCACATCTGTCTCAAAGTCTGTCAACATCCACTAGCTCATTTTGTGGGCTGTAGGCCACTGCCACTGTAGTCAATCTTTTTGACCCATGTGCCCGACCTCTCTATGTACATGCACAACAGAGGGGTCACAAACTGTGAACAAATTTTGCTCCATAAAAATTTTGTCAGACTAAGATCATTTCATAACTACTAAAACTTTAATATTTGCTATTCAAAATTACTGTAATGTCGTAGTGGAGAGTAGGCAAGTGGAGGTGCAACACGCAGACAGCCATAGAATAAGGATACGCGTGCAGTGTATTTTAATAACAAAAACCACAACTTAGAGTGCTACAAAGCAAAGACAATGACCAACAGCACCTAGTGCTGCTGAACAAACTAGTGTCCAACTAATAACTAAATCATCCCCAGGTGCGCAATGGGGAAGGGAGGCACGGAGCGCTCACTGCCTCCATAGTAAAAGGCAGACTCTTTATGGAGTCTCCATCTGCACTGTGCACTGTCCTCACATAGCTGTGATTATTGACTCGTTAGGTCTACTGGCTAGTTTTATAACTGGCTCAAAATTGACAATGTTCTATGTTTTCACACATTGATTATGTTTAAATAATAATAATATTATCAATTAGCATGAAATTGTTCACAAATATTTACTAAAAATAATCTCCTCCACCTCTGCACTGTTTTTCATTTTCTTTTTAAACCTTACATGGAACATTTGTCAGTCAAACGGAATTATGGGATTTCCTTGGAAACCTTGGATTTCCTTGGAAACCTAAGGACGCACATGATCCATACAAATTCGGCTAAAATAAGGTATCTCAAAAAGCTGCCTTCTGTTGAACTGCTAGAATACTGCCTACTCAGGCATCGTCCTGTTGATTGGAACTGCCAATGTCCGACCCACCGGACGTAGGTTTTTTTTTCCTCCGTAAATATCATTCGTATTGAATAATATTAGGGCGTGTACAGCCTCCACTATTGCGCATCCTTGTACTAAGGCATCCCTGTGTGTACATGAACTTCTGATTCAGTTAGTTGCATTGTTGTGTGCATATGTGTTGTATGACCCATCCTTAACTTCTTAGCACTATCATATTTATCTCCATGCTGTATAATTAGTCTCCAGTTTACAAGCTGCTGGTATATTCCTCAATTGAGACTGCGCCGGGCACACATAATTTTGCTTGAATTGGCACAAACACCACCGTCTGCGGTGGTGTTTGTTTTACCTGGCATGCGTATTTCATCCTAAAGTTTATCATGACAGAGAATGAGAGAGAGCGTTAGGTGCTACTGCTGACAGGATGACAGGCCACCAGTCCGGCTAACGGAGCACGTAGCGCTCATAACGCATTAACATACAGTGCGCTAGCGCTACATTTCCTCTCCTCCACACTCCCACATGTTTTATTCATCGCTTATTCACACCATGTTTCTTCATTTCTCTCTCTGGCTCTCCTTTTGTGGATCTGTTGGCATTAGCTTAGCTGCTTTCTGGTAAAAGTGTTGTGTATGCCCTGGATTTTGATTTTCCCAATTTGAAAACAAAATCAGTATGCAGCTACCAGGAGAGCTGTGGTTAGTAGAAACCACCGCATTAACAGCCAATTAGATTCCCATTAGAGCTATATTTTTTGCATTTGTGTTTCCATCCATGATTCAACAGCCAGACTTTTTCAAGGCACTCAGTGGCCACCTGACATATGCCATATCTGACACAGAATACGCTCTTCAACTAAACCAAACCAAAACCAAACCCATTCATCCTTGAGTCCTCTAAGCCAAAATACTCTTTGGGGATATTTTTTCAGTGTTTTATTAAATCTGGAGAAGCAAGCAATCCTTTTATCAATTTATACAGTTGCTCACACACCTGGGAGTTGACTGGCCCAAACGGGGGCTTATGTGCCCTCAGGGCAACTTGGATACTAGTTGATAAAGGAACAGTTTGCTTTATTTTAATGAAGGGAATTTTGTAGCTGGTGTGAGAGTTATGGAACACCTACTGTATATAACATGACCAAGCCAGAAGTAATCTGATGAGCTTTGTCACCCTGCATCAAGTCATTAAGTCATAAAGGCCCTATTAGGATCATTGCCACTGTTCCAAATTTTATTTTTGGGGTCTACTAGAATATATTTACATGTTTCAGTGTTCCAAAAACAAAAAATGTCTCATACTGTATATCTCTATTCACCCTCTGTCTGAAACACTCTGATAGAGCTCCTTTGTCTTTAAGCTTTTGATATCTGGATTTTTTTATATTTGTATTGTATTACTATTATTTTTATAATACGTAGATCATTTTATAATATTAGTCAAATGTATTCTTCTAAATATGTCATAGATCATACTTCAAAAAGACACACACCCGACCCTTTCCCTATGGTAATGGTTTCTTCCAAAGTTCGCAACAGCAGGCAGGCATGCAGACAGACCTCTGTTGTTCATCAGTGCGGGAGGTTGATGAAGTGGTTAGTAAAGCATGAATCCCTTTTCAAACATGTGTAAAAAATTAAATGCAATTAGTTATACACACTTAATTGCATTGAGAAATATAGGCATAGTTTGCAAGATAGTTGGATAGTACCAACTAAAGCTAAAGTTAGCATCTCTCAATCCGGTCCTTTAGCCTTCTGGCTCGCTAGCTAGTTGTGACTTGTGATCATGTGGCACATGCACCCAAAACAGGTGACTACATCCGTCATTTTTATTTTATTTCTCAAATTTACATTCCTTGTGGCATGAATGGCAGGAAATAACTTATAATGCATCATTTTTAATATGCACCGTAAAGACAGACTATCACAGAGTAGCAACCAGTAGGAACTATTGACACTTTTGTGCTGGTTGGGGATGGACTTACGCTCGCCCCTCAGATGCACTGCAAATTACAAAACAATTGCGTCATTATTTTCTTTTTTTGGGGGGTAAAGAATCCATGCCCCACGCTCTAATTGTGCCCTCCAGAATTTTGGCTTGCATTACGCTCCTGGTAGCTACCTTGTTTGTTTTACACATCACAAATCCACAAATAATAATGCAAAGCCTACTTACAGGTTGTGAACCTAAATCTCCCATTGGGCCACAAAGTTGGAACTGCCCCGTCCTTCAGAAATAAGACCTGTGAAAATCCACTATCAAACTGCGCACGTTTTTGAAGCAGGCATCCGTATAGTAACGGGCACACTGTAAAATGTTTGGAACTGTGGTGGGAGCAGTGGTAAAAATTAATTCCAACCACTGACTTTGTTGTTCTACCTTTGGCAAAGGATACAAAAGAGATATTCCAACTCAGAAAACGGCATCTTCTCAAACAAGCTACAACAGTAAACTAAGCCTCCAGTTGTCGCTGTGCTTTTGTGTGAGGGCGAGCCTAGCTGGCCGGTAGGCAGCCAATAATGAATGTGTTACATGATTGCATCGTCATGTCACTAAAGTAAGGAAAGGAAAAGGCTGGAATTCCAATGAGGCGTTTCAGGCAGCCGAGAAAAGTGGTTTCTGTGGGAGAGTTACTCCCTCTGGCATGTACTTTGGACTTTGTAACTTTGCAGACCATTTACATGCACAAAATGCTATATAACACACTAAAGAAAGGGAAAAAACGGAAAAGCATAATAGGGCCCTTTTTAATAACTGGCTTCTTATGGAGCTAAAAGAGTCTCAATAAAGATAAATGCAAACACTACATTCATACATGCACACACAGGATTCATACATGCACACACGTGATTCATGAAAACAAACACAGGATACACAAATGCACAGAAGATTCACAAATGCACACAAAATTCACAAATGCAAACAAGATTCAGAAATGCACAGGACAAGATTCAGAAATATATGTCTGATGCACACACACATCTTGATTTACAAACTACTTGCGGTCTGTGAACTTCGCTGCATTTGTGTGTGGATTTTGAGACTCCCCTGCCGTGGCTCGACACACAAATGCATTTTTTTAATGAACTCCACCGTGCTAGCCCACGCCCGTGCATATAGCGCTGTGTGAACGCGTTCGTGTGATTGGCTTATAAGTAAACCATCCCCCACGTGGGATGCGTTCTTGTGATTGGCTAAAACATGGGACATATCTGATTGTTTGCAGACCATTCCCTGTTTAAAAAAAATGGATTATCTATATCCCATGAGCTGACTATCTTGCCTTGTGTTTAACACAGAATGGCATTATACTGTAACTGTTGCAGAGTGGGTGCGTGTGTGTATGTACTTGTGTCGGGGGTGTTGCATTAGAAATTAAACTTTGACGACCAGCACTTTAATGGGAAAACCTAAATTTCGAGAGCATCCTCATTGAAAAGTTAAGCAACCCAATAACACCAGCAAAAGAAAATCTCTGGCGCTGCCCCTTCACTGAGAGCCACTGTGATTACCCTCTGGATAATGTGCGCTACACAGGGCACATTCTCGAATGGTAGACTCCTTGCTGCCGCGATCATATTGCAAGCTCTATCTATTCCTATTGTGGTGGCCTTTTCCCACTCCTTTGTAACTTTAAGAAACTGGCTAGCGCATGCTTCAGCAAAATGCCTTCATCACACCTAAAGCGAACGAGTGCAGTTTCCATTTGTTATCAATTAGGTGTGCTGTTACAGAAAGATAGTTATAGTTGCTTACTGATGTCCATTGGTCTCAAGTCAGTGCAATACATGTAGCTTGCGCCAACTGCTCCGCTCGTCTTGCCTTTTTACTGCAATACAATTCATACATTTTGGTGATAATAGTTCCCCTCGAATGTGGCTTATATGATGGGTCGCCTGAGGCGATCTGAATAATGCCTTGGAAGCCCTAGTCTTCAACAATGTTGAAGCAATCCATGGCGATCCATGGAAATCACAGCATTAAATAATGAACCTACATTGATCATGCTTTAATACGCAGAATTTACAGCCTACACTAAACAGCAGGGATTTAATACAGCGAGAAATCTGTAGCCAGAAAGCCAATGCACTGCACCTGCATGGAAAGGAAATAGGACTACCATCTTATAATCTTTAAGTTTTAATTGTTGCTCAGAATAAACCCAAACATTCTGACACATGGAACGGTATTTTTCCAGTTTTTATCATTTATGTGACACAAATCTACAAACTGATGCTCTCAAAACAGTTAATACAGCTATTGAGCTATTAATTTTACAAAACAACCCAATTCCATTGCAAACTTTCTCCTTTCACTTACTGTAGCACATAACATCTTTATAAAAACCAAACATTGTCATCAAAACTGACATGTCTATTGATTAGATAATATATTAGAAGGTATATATCAGAAGGTTATGGAATAACATAATGTAATATTTTCTTATTTGTATGGTTTTTATGTATTTACCGTACATTTTTGTGAAAACAAATAGTTGCCGTCAGTTTTGCCAAATTGATCAAGGCTGTGATAACCCTAAATTGAAATGTCTGTATTGTTTTTACATAAGTTTACATTTGGGCCACCAAAAATTTACTTTGGCCACCAAATTTAGGGGCTTGGTGCACCGTGGGGCCTGTGCTTAAAAATATTAGTATCTATCCCTGCATTGTAATTGTGAATGTTACTACAGATCCTGGTGTCATTGGTCATTACCTTTCAAACGCATCCCAACCAGTGGGTGTCTGGGACAAGCATTAAAAGCTATATTTTCTCTAGCAGGCTGTAGAAATTATGTCTGAACCAGTCTCAGTATTGTTTTACATTACGCCACAAATTAAATTGTTATTTATAATAAAAGAATCATGGATTAATGATGGGTGGCAGTTTTAAAATACTGAAAAATCACATCAGGGCTAGCTTGGTTTCTGAGCATCATACCAACATATCAACATGACACTACGTACTTAAAAGTTCATTGCTAACATCTGATCCTAACATAATACAGCAGAAAGGATTTTTTTTAATTTTTTTAAATGACAGAAGTATTTTCAGTTCAGAATTACATACCGGCAGGGTTAAAACAAGTGACACAGACATTGCACCACCAAAACCCCATCCCTTCTCATTATATGAGCTAAGGGGCGGGTCTCTGTAAGAGCCCCCAGCTACGACTTGAGCTAACCAGCAATCAGCAGTCCAGGCCAGGAGCCCCCTGCAACCTATCCATCACACGGCTCATTAAGAAACAACAATTCTCTCTCTCTCTCTCTCTCTCTCTCTCTCTCTCTCTCTCTCTCTCTCTCTCTCTCTCTCTCTCTCTCTCTC
>JAOEHI010054226.1:0-14252 GCA_025447815.1 Percopsis transmontana | reverse complement strand
CTCTCTCTCTCTCTCTCTCTCTCTCTCTCTCTCTCTCTCTCTCTCTCTCTCTCTCTCTCTCTCTCTCTCTGCGGTGACCGACTCATCGCTCCAGGGACAGGCCACAGCACTGCTTGCATTACATAGCCTTCCTGGGCTTTCCCAGGATGCACCACTGCTTCTCACCCTGGGAGCCACCATATGGAGACACAAAAAACAACCAACAACACCTAAATTGCGTACGTACGGAGATCAAAGCTCTGCTTCTGGTACTTAGGGCTTCTCTGGAACGCCAGACAGCCAAAGAAAGTGTAGCAACCACACAAGGCTTGTAGGGATGTTCACGCACACCGGAGAAATAGAGTGACGTGCACATAATTAAAATGTGTCAAATGTGCTTTCATATTCATGCCAGTGCTCTTAAACTGCCTTTTGGCTGGTACTCTTGAAGGAATGGTGTCATTAAACAAGCACTCTTGCAGACACTTTGAAAGCTGAGGTGTCGACTTTCCAGTGGCATTAAATACTCATCACTAAAAGATCCACTAAATTGATAAACCGCAGAACTGAATGTAGAAATTTGCAAATGTGCGGTTCCCCTACTGTAAAAAGTTTATTAGCTAAATAACGAAATGTAGAGGGTTTATAAGTGATGCCAAACTGATATAAGTGTCAGAAACCCTTCCCTTCACCTCTAGAGACCAGTAAAACAAAAGACACCATAAAAAGATCATTTGGCTAAACATAAACCAACAAATATCAACTTAATGCCCTGACTGTGGCCATATCGTATCGTCCATGATATACCGCTACAATTCCTCCCTATGATAAGAATTTTTTCAACCCACAATATTGACGATATATATGATGACGTGTGACGTGATCCTTCCGAGTATTCGTGTTTGCATTTTCAATGGAATTTGAGAATAAAATTAATATTCATATTTTAGCCTACTTAATTGGTATAGTTTAGTATTTGATGATGGTCAGGATTAAGTGTTACTTTTAAGGATCAATGTTTGTGTTTGCATGGCTCTCAAGACTGTATGCTGATGTGACTTGAGGCCAAAAAGTGTTCAAGTGTTCAAAGTGTTCAACGGTGCTATTTTCATATCGTCGTTTACATTGTGACATAGTTTTAAGTGATATGGCCTATCCCTAGCATGGCCCCTAACCATACATCAACAATACCTATCTATCCATTTCTATGCTGACATTTCTTAGATCAAGTGGCTAGAGATCAATGACAAAAGAAGGTATAACTAGCTCTTTAATCAAAAATGCAGAACAATTAATTTCTTATGTAAAAGGAAACTAGACAGGTGGACTAACTAAATTAGGATTCTAATACGACCATTGAGGCAAGTAAAACAGATGAACTGATGCAACAGCTGAGCTTGTCTAAGCTCAGCACTAACTATAAGACTAGCAGCCACTTTTCATAGTTTGGACAAAGCGGGAAAAGCCAGTAGTCAAAAAACATTAGTGATTTCAAACAGTGACAATAGCATTAGGTCTAAAACACTCCTCCTACTGCCAACGATGGTTATAATCGTATGTTTAAGAAAACCTTGTAATATACCCATATTAAATAGTAATTAAGAACTACATGTCCGGCTATGCAGAGTTGACCGATTGTCTCAATGGGCCACAATATGACAGGAGGGTCAGGTGTCCATGTCATATCCAAGCATCAACATTCAATTCTTAGAAATAAAGCCAATAAGGAAGGGCCAAAACGTGCAGTTCCTCGAATGGCCACTGGCTCCAAAAGCGAGTCAATCCCCATAGACCCCCACGTTAAAATGTCCAACTTCACAGCAGAAATACACATGTTTACAGCCTAATACAAAAAGCCTGGTACAAATTATCCATAAGCGACCATATCCAAAACTGACCCTTATAGCAATGCCAATTTTAGGTACCCCCATATGGTCACTATTTAAATTCCTTTAATCATTTCCGGGACACAACACGTTTACAAAATACCCCTAAAGAAGGCCCTTAAGGAGTATTTAGCCCAACTTTTGGGTTTAAGGAGAATCCTTAAGCCCCCTCATGGCTTGCGTCAGGAAAACCCATCCGTTATGGATTCAGGGTACATGAACCCTCATCTCTTTCAGTGCTGTGTCTCCGCGGGGCAGCCATCTGTGTGCGTCCATGACTGGCCACAGATGGCCAGAAAGACAGCGGTGTTGGTCCTGATCAATGTAAACTGACTGGGGTCCCCTGGGCCCACTTTCCAGTAAACAGTGCAGTGTGTGTTTAAAGATCACAGTGTTACTGTCCATCTAGAGTAAACAGGACAATAACGCTGCAGCTGCTAGAAGCCTGCCCTCAACGGCCTGACCCCCAGCCCCCAGCGACCCTCTAGTACAGGCCAAATACCTTCAGGTTCAATCAATGGTGGCTGTTATTCCATAGCGACTGTCGCACCCGACCGGCGTAGAACACAGCATGGTGTGCGCAGGGCCGGGCCGGGCCGGAACACGCATACATAGAGCAGTCTTTCATATGATCGAACGGAGAAACCGCAGGGGACGTGTGTGCCATGATCAAAGCCACATGTAATGCTAGACAGAGTAGTCAGTGATTGGTGGTCAGACAGACTACATGTTCGGTTTGTTTTATCTGCCGTTGCTCTGGGCAAGCCCTAAAGTGTAATTGTATGTCCCAGTTTATGTCCACTAGCATGCTCCAGCTAATTCCAGCTAAACACATTACCACTCATACGAGTTTGTTTGTTCAAATGTCATACAAGATAATTATGTCTAGAAAGGCTTTAGATATATAAATAGCACATAAACAGATGACCTCCAAATGACGGCTGGTTACCCATCAGGGAGCAGATAATGTGGACCAGTGCACATCTATACAAACTTAATTACATTGAAACCTGAGGAAACCTGAGTCTCTGGGTCTCTTTAAACTAGCTAGCTGGCTCTGCGTGGCACTGAATGGGTTTCTCCCTTTTTGTTACCCCTTGTTGAACTGTATCTCTCTAACAAGGCTGTGTGTTAGCCCTAGTTGAACCGCCTACCCCCTCCCTCCTCCCCTCTCCGAGACAAAGGCTCTGTTTCTATCTGTCCTCAACATCAGCAGTCCGGACAGAGGAGGAGGAAAAATAGGGAGAAAAAAAAAAAAGAAAAGAAAAACAACGGGCAGGCCCGGCTCTGAACTCAAGGTTATCTGGAGTCTGGTGCCATGATGGGAAGGGAGAGGCCAGGCCGCTTGTTACCAGCCTGGCCTCTCCCTTTTTCTCTGGGGCAAATCAGCCCCAGGCTGCGAGGCTTGAGACGATGACAGCGGTTGCATTCACACTGCTGGGCCAGACCATATGTACAGTACTGCTAGAGGCAACCGGAGTGCATCGGTGAACCAGCATGTTCTGTGAATGCACAGAATTTGTGTCTGTGCTTTTTGTGTGTACTGTACCTCTGCTACGCTGAAGCCTTGAGCTTCCTTGGGTGAAACCTACCCACTAAGGTTGTGCACAAAAATCGATACAGCAGAGATATTTTGTTCCAAAAGGAAAATATACAGAACAAAACAAGGGAATAGATACAAAAAAGGATATAATTAAATCATTGATACATTATTCATGTTTTCAACAGATTTAAAACTGTGTTCAATGCAATGCAAAAAATATAATGAAATGTAAATTTGAATAATCAGTTTTGACTCAATTTGTCAGCCGAGTTATCAATATAATGTGATGTACATATTAGACTACCCAGGTGGTACACAGCAAGTTGTATTTTCAGCTCTATGTTTAATGTAGTATCGCAAAGTAATGCGATACAATCGTATCGTGACCCGTGATACGCATCGTGTCCCGTGATACCCAGTCCTGCTCACAACTCTAGTAGTTAGACCGATACGGTCTCTCTCTCTCTCTCTCTCTCTTAATTACAGCAGTCACAACATTAACAGAAATGATCAGTATCACTTCAAAGACTCCGTAACAAGAAAAATACTAAAGTGAAAATAAATAAATGAAAGGTAACAGTTAAAGGCAGGTCACAATAGACTCAGGTTGTCCCTCATTTTGTGGCATTCTCTGATGAAGCGTCTAGCTAGGGGGGCTGTGTGTCCCTCCCCTAAGACCACTGGCATCTTTTTTTCATCGGACAGTGTAGTGAACGATGGTATTAGTTTTTCAAATGTATTAAATAAATGCTGTCTGATTTTTGTATAATGTTGGCAGTGTAGTAGAAAGTGCATCTCTGTCTCGACCTCACCTGTCGTACAGTGACCACATACTCTGGATTCTACCTTTTTCAAGGGCTAGGCTGTGGTCACTGAGCCTGTACTTAGTCAGGATCTGTCTCTACTTTATATCTTTGACAGTAAAAAGATATTCAGCCAATTCATAATCTCTGTTTAGGGCCCGATAGCAACTTAGTTTGTTTTGTGTTTTGGTTTGATTGTTTCAATGTTCCAGATAGGCCTTTTTGGTTCGTTTAATAATTTGGTTTCTCTCTCTCTCTCTCTCTAATAGAGGCTGACACAGCTCCATGCGTCTTCCACGACAACACACACACTGGTATATGCATACATAAAAATGCACACAAGCAACCGTACAGACACAAACAGCAGCGAGCAGCTCCACAAACTATAACAAGAGCAGCTTGTCTGGTATTTTACGGCGGTT
Organism: Percopsis transmontana; assembly: GCA_025447815.1. NCBI lineage: Eukaryota > Metazoa > Chordata > Actinopteri > Percopsiformes > Percopsidae > Percopsis > Percopsis transmontana. The sequence goes on along the minus strand of JAOEHI010054226.1, from coordinate 9,619 downwards.
TATAAAGTAACAGAGCTTACGGACAGTTTGTCTGAGGGAATACCCTAATGTAACATAAAAGACTCATGTGCCACATGACGCACACATGCGCTAAACAGCACAACAAATACACACTGTACTGGTACAGCCAGAGTGCCTGCATGTTCAGACAGTTATCTGTTCCGTCTGTCAGCCCACCAGTAGTTTGTCTGTGAAAATAATACAATAAAATAAGGTATTGTGTAAACACTGAGACAGAATAATGCCACGTAAGGAGTTGATAATAGTAGTCCATGTACCGTAGTTCTAAAGCTGGTACTGTCCATGTTGTTATAGAATATACAGTACAGTATATAGATTCGATTAGAGTCCAATCCGAAAGCATGATATCGCCTGCCATATACACACTTGAAAGTGATATCTATCTATCTATCACTTTGAGATTTGTTTCAAATGTACATATAGGCCTATTATATATTCACATAAATAATGGTTAAAAAGCTATATCATTACAGCAAGAGAACAGATACATCTCACCAAAAAATACAGCATCGGTCAGGCTCAAGGCAAGTTATGGGCATTTATGTGCATGGCCCTCCTTTCTTCCAAACACTAGTCCAGCAGAATAAGGCCATTGTATGCCATCACCAAACTCAAAAATTTCCAACATGCTTTCAGTGTTGCGGTCGGGAGTGTTAATAGTGTGGGCTCTCTGCCGGGGGCTCAGACTTGATTGCGCTAAATTTCCTCCACAAGGTTTTCAGCTCCCAAAGTCCTCAATCACTCCTCCCTCTGCGACACACCGCCTCACGCCTCTCTAAGATAGATCCTCAACAGGGATGAATATGTGCGTGTTTGTGTGTTGTCAATCTTTGTTAGGAAGACAGAAAAAACTGCAACAGCAGTTTTTGTGTGTATGTATTAAGCATACACACAAAAACTGGGGCAGGATAGTCTACTGGTCTGGGTGTTGGACTCCCAGCCGGAAGGTTGTGGATTCAAGCCCCAAAGCCTACCTGTAAGCATCCTTGAGCAAGATGCCTAAACCCCTCTCTGCTCCATGTAATGGAAGAAAGTAAGTCGCTTTGGATAAAAGCATCCGCTAAATGACCTAATTGTAAATGAACATTATGCATTATGTATTAAAATACATGTATAATGCATGTAGGTGAGTGTGTGTTGGCATGTGTGTGCGACCTTGTAAGGGTCTCTGTTGGCTGCGGGCCAGCAATGGGCAGGGATGATGGGATCTGCTTGAGGGCAGCGCTTACCGAAGATATTAGTGGAATGTCCTTTCTTGGCCAGGGGTTTGAGCTCGTTGTGACCCCAACCGTACTGCCGGTAGCTGTCCCACGCGTGTTTCATCATCTGCAAGACAAACGAGCGACACATCAACAGAACTGCACAGTACACAAACCCAACTGGGATCTCAAATCTCACACGGTAAGAACGCTCGACATGGACGGGCATTGAGGCACTAAACTTGCTGGTTATTCAGCTGCTGACTCAGTCTGACCTTGAACTCAAGTTAGTAAGGGAAATCTGGCCTAAAGTCGTTTGGTAAGAAGCTAAATTATGCTGGTGGCTTGGTGCCAGCTCTAGAACGCACGCGTGTGGCGGGCGCGCACACACACACGCACTCTCAAACCTCCCCTGACACTTTTACCTTCAGCCTGTAAGATTCATTATAGAGAGCTTCCAAACGACTGCTGGTGACCCGCCAAAGTGGCTTTTGCCAAAAGCAAAGTAAAGGTAGTTTGTGGCAATTCTCCGGCATCACAAAAACCCATTTTTTATATTTTGCTTTCTTCTCTAACCTCTCTCCTACCTCAGCACAGGCCAAAGTAAACATACAAAGACAAGTGAAAACATGACAAGTTTTTACCAGTGATGATATATCGTCATATGAGAAGAAAAAAAAAAGATCAAAAGCAAGATCCATGTTTGCAAGCGTCTAACAAGAGATCTTGTGTTCCCCATGAACCCCAAACAATGAGAAAAAGAAACATCAGTGAGGGTCTAAATGCTGTGAACTCAGCGACGGAGTACACAGAAAACATACAACTACGACAGATGCTTTTGTTTGTGCTCTTGGCCGCTGTGAGCCAAGAGTCCTGATGTTCCTGCTTCGTGGCGGTTTGGCAGGGCTGACAGTGGGGGCCTGACCCTGGGCTCTTTGAACTGGAAGAAGATGCTGGCTGGCGCCGCGTACCCTACGGCTCCATCAGCTGTAGCCCCCCCCTACCAGCTGACATGGCACAAGACTCTCTGTGCCCCCGTCACGGGCCACCAGCTTTTTCAAAACACACACACCGCCAGAAAAATATATAGTGTATACCCACAGACATACAGTAACGGTGCATATACATATTCCTCTTACACTGAGTGGCTGTTACTCATCTCTACCCATCCCCTACAACACTCATGGGCTCACACCAATCTCTAACCCCCCGGCGAGGCTTCCACAAATACAGGAGGTTCCTAGACCTTGAATTTAACAGACTTTAACAGACTTTTCAGTAACTTTCAGCAACAAAAAGTAATTAATAGCTGAACAGGACCAGTCATCATACAGTAATACAGTAAGTCAACACGCTCTGTTTAGCAGTCATCAAGGCTAACTTAATTACTTACTCAAGGAGAAGGATAAGACCTGGGAGAAAGACTTTCGTGCATCTTTCTATCTTTAACACATCGGAATAATTTTTAAGTAAGTACCTGAGATTGACTGCCGAGAGCCAATCCAGACATAACAGAGCAGAAAGGAGCGTCTAAAACAAAATGAGGCTGTATTCTTCATCAGCACAATTTGCAATTCAAAATTACACGCTGGTCTTGGTCCTGAGTCTCTACGACCTTTGCAATTTACAATTACAATTTGGCATTTAGCAGACGCTTTTATCCAAAGCGACTTACAATTACATGGTGCTATTACATGGAGCAGGCAGGCCAACTCTGGGGCTCAAACCCACGACCTTCTGGCTGGGAGTCCAAAACCCGGACCCCTAGACTATCCTGCCCTGACTATCAGCACCTCAGGAGGGAGGCCGTGAGACAGGGGCAGGGGGAGATTGGGAGATGAGGCCTGACACGGAGGATGACACAGAGACGTGGAGCTTCAGGGCACCATGGCACAGCTGGGGAGAGACCAGGCTGCTGCTGTCTAACTTGTTTTATCCTCCATAGGCCTCACTTAAGTGGTAAGGGCTAATAAAGACATAGCCACAGTGTGAACTCATGTCTGCAATGCATTTGTCGTTCTATGTGGCTGTGTGCCATTCTGTCTACGTAGCTGCCTTCCACCGGGTAGGACTAGTTCTGTCTACCTACATGACAACCTGTGTGCCTCCCTACCAGTCTCTGGGACTGGTTGGCTGGGTCCCTACCTATCTGTCAGCATGGCCGTCGGTCTGTACAGCCGTCTGCGGTGCTGGGCTACCAGACCAGGTTCTGAGAGTCCAGCTCTCCCCCTGGAGTGGAGCAGGCAGGCCGCCAAGCCAATAAAGTCCGAGGCCAGGATATTCATTGTGCTTTTGGCCTCGTGGCTTTCCATGACGCACTTTGCTCATATGCTGAAGCTTATAAATCAAATGAACACACACCGTGACATGGAGTCTTAAGAGTTGGCAGGCTGCCTTTGAACCATGTTGATTGGATGGTTCATCAATTTTTGATTGGCCCATATGCCAAGGACAAGCGTGACCGCCCAAGCTGTTGACAATGTTGACAAACTGCTTATTTTAAGAACCTTGGCATTCTAATTGGAAATTAAGCTAGGTAATTCGCCGATTGATTCTGACAACTACGGCTTACCTACAAAGTGTATTGGACACCAGGGAGAGAAAGTAAAATCTTGACAAGCCAAAAAGACAGGTCTGTTTAATAATGCATCATCCACTTTCACCCGTTTAGCCATCAACTTGTAAGAACAGAAAAGGCCCTTCAAATATGGTGCTGGCAGTCTTAGGTAAACAACCATACCAAACCAGCGTTATCATATTGATTCAAGATGGTAATATAATAGAGACTGTCCATGTACAGTAGTTCTAAAGCTGGTCCTTTATCTCAATTACCGTGCTGCTGGGCGTACAGAGTCGTTCTATCACAGTTCCACATCATAATTTAATGACATACTGTATATCATGAGGAGAATCATGGCTGTCTATAGAAGATAAGCACATGTTAAATCTAGATTGATCTGCCCCAATAATACAGAGGGAGAAATAACCACCAGTCAACTTGTGATAAATGTGTTCGCTACATCTACCAGATTATCAGCCAGCACCATTTGGTCACAGTCTATTAGAATAAAGCAAATGTTGGCCGGCAAGTTTGGGAAATGAAATTGGAGGCTGACTGGTTTAAGATTAGAAGAATAACACGCTGTTTTGCTCAGGACTATTTCAGCTGTCTTGAAGAGTAGCGTCACAAGGGGCCCACATCATCACTGCACATTCATTTTGTGCTTCAGTGCTCCGGTTCTCACTCAGCGCTTTATTTCAGTGAGAGAGTGTTGGTGGCGGTCCATCCGCTAGCTAGACCCGACATTTTGACTACATCTGGGAGTGAGGAGGTCCATGACAACCAGGCAGCTGGTAATGTGGGAGGAGAGAGTCTGTTCAGATATGCCCACACTTCACAGTAATGGAGACAGAGAAACACCGACTGTTTCCTGTTCTTCTGTATGATTCATCAGATTTTCTATGTTCTATGTTCTAGTAGCACGTAGTGTCTTTTGTCAATATGGATTTTGGTTGGTTGAAATAAAATTTTGACCTCTAAAATATGTAATGACTGTACATTCAGGCCATGCTCAATTAGCTAGCGATGAAGTCATCAAACCATCTCGTTCCATCTCTATTTAATGAAGAGGGTGGACTGTTTTTAGCTCACAGAGGTGACGTGCGCAAATAGAATAACGCACGCCATCTCATGTTTTCATCTGCGTTTCTGAAACACAGATAACTTCATTAATAATGTCTCATTCCCTTTCACAGCAGCATTGTGAACGGCCACAGTGTATAGTTTCCGATGTCCAATATTTCAATTGTTGCGTATTAATCACGAAACATTACACGCCTGCGTTCGTTCTGAGACGGACTGCGAGCCCTGCAGTGGTCTTGCAGCCATAGAGAGAGTCTACCACAGAGTCTTGAGATTGAACTCGCACATCCTTTGTCTTGTTTGTAACCAGGCTGGATTTAAGGTAGTGACATAGGAAGTGAGACACTCATCTTGATTATGGCTTGCAGATGGTTTGCTCTAGTGACGTACACCAGAGTACAAACGGGAAGTCAGCGGTCCTCATGAGCTGTGTGCACAGCGCTCAGGTCCTTTGATATGATTTTTGTTGCAAAGTAGCAACTTAATTTTCCAGGGAAGGAGGTGCGACCGGGGTGGTGCACTCTAGGTAATGAGCTGTTGGATGTCTTACAACTCATTAGCACCTGATGCGGTTGTGCCAACGGCCTGCCTGGTGTTCGCGAGCAGAGAGTCCTTAAGGTGCAGTCCTTTTACGGATCGTCCCATGGCTCACCTGGCCATAGTCTCCTGGAGAGCAGGATGGGAAACAGCACACAACAGGATGATGGAGGGGCACTGGGGGGAGAGCACTGGTGCAGTATCAAGGAGGAGGACAGGAGTGCAAACCCCTATACAAGATGTATGGGGAGGCTCCACATGCACATGTTTTGCTAGTAACAGGGCAGGATAGTCTAGTGGTCTAGGTGTTGGACTCCCAGCCAGTAGGGGGCAGGATAGACTAGTGGTCTAGGTGTTGGACTCCCAGCCAGGAGGGGGCAGGATAGACTAGTGGTCTAGGTGTTGGACTCCCAGTCGGAAGGTCGTGGGTTCAAGCCCCAGAGTTGGCCTACCTGTAAGCATCATCCTTGATCAAGATACCTAACCCCTATCTGCTCCATGTAATAGCAGCATGTAATTGTAAGTCAATTTGGATAAAAGAGTCTGCTAAATGACCTAATTGTAACCACCTCTGTCTTTTCATGCCGGTGGGGCAGCAGTCCCCCAGTCAGGAGTTGCAACCTTCTCAATGCCAGGTAAACACCTGAAACACGATAGGCCCCATCTGCCCTCATCTATTCCATGATCCCTTGCCGCTTGGACCAAACACTGACTGCCAGAAAGCACATATTGCATACATCACTCACACATGGTGAGGGTGGTGAACACGTCATAAATCCCAACTAGAGAGCAGAGCCTTAACACAAACGTACAAAAAAGCCCTCCTTGCTTCCTGCTTGAGGTTATGGGGACTATGACTGGAGTTATGCTCTGCCCGGAGCGACCTCGGCAGTCTGCTTGATTGATTTGAAGCACACGCCCCCGCCCTCCTCTCTCTCTCATCCTCCTGCTGCTCGCCCTACACAAGTGTCTGATCCGACATAAAGGACAGCCTTTCAGAACAGTAAGCACGAGCGTGGCAAGGATACAAAAACAGAACAGCTTCCCCCCTATAAATACGGTGTGCCACAGAGGCAAAGGGCAGCCGTAAAAGTCTGCCTAAAATAGAGACAGTAAAACAGTCCAGATAGCCTCTTAAACAGCCCCGAAGCACTGGCATTAAAACAGATAATGCCAGTGCTTCGGGGCACGGTAGGTTTCTTCAATGCGGTGGACAGCCTGTCTGCACTATCCATTTGCGATGCTCATCGTGAAGTCTGCTCCGTCTATGAACTGCGAAGAAAGACACATTCACAGTGGTGGATACAGGAACGTTTTTACACTTGTATTCAACTGAAGACCATTCACAGAGTGACTTAGCATGAAAAGGTGGATAATGGTTTGGTGGACATTGGAACTGCATATAAGAAATATGCTTTTTGAATAAACCTGCTAACTCAGTTACAGGACACATCTGTAGCCAGTAGGTGACCAGGGCACCCTGGACAAACCTTAATAACCAAGCTCAGTGTCTAACTGGGCTTTAAACTAGGTGTTACATCTTTGTAAAGGTTGGTCATTGTCTTGACAGGTAGGAATAGATGAGGCAGGAAAATCCTTTAAAAGATACAATCTCCCCATCAGAACTAAGGCTGGAGCTGACTAACTTGATGCATGATCAAAGCCAAGAGGGAGCTGCAGCTTGTGACAGCTTATAGTTTAATATTGCAGCACACAGTTGCTGATGTAAAAGGCGCACACACACACACACACACACACACACGGGTGTAGTTGGCGTTGGACGGGGTGAAACTTCAAGCATTATTTTATTTTTATTTTTAAATGTCGCCAATGGTAACAAGTGAGCACATCAAGCAAACCTCTCCAATGTCTTCTTAGTCATAAAAAAGCAAAATTTCCCCCCAAAAAGTGTAGATTATCGCCATCATCACCCAGTGACTCTACTAGCCCACGTATGCGTACACAAATTTAGAAAACTAACAATAGGCTATTGCTGCAGCTCGTCCTCGCTAACCGAAAAGTGTGGTTAAAATGGCAATTTCCAAAAAAAAAATATAGATTTTTATTTTCGTTGTGGCGATTCCTTTGACTGTGTTTTGGAGAAGGAAGTCCCCAGGTCGAAATCAAAACATCACAAGTGAGTAACACTGGTGCTTTTTATGGAGGCAGCACCGCCTGCTGTGCTTGGTGTGTTTAAGTAGACTTCAAACTTTGCACTATACGTCATAGAAATTACTGCTAACAAGTGATGCTGAATAATAAGCAATGGCAATGACACGACTTGGTGCTACTCCAGCCTGTAATCGTACCTACTCAACTGTAGGCGTTTGGTGTGAATCAGTTCGCAGAGCGGTGTGTCTGCTATTGTGTGTCGTTATGAATTGGAATGATTTATGTGTGGGGTTACGAATGAAGCAATACCGCACACAACATGAATGTTGTTTATAATGTTTTTGTAATACAATAGCTAAAGTAAGTAGTTTCTGTATCTGGTGATAATTTTAAGTCTACTTTTGTGTGTGTGCCATTTTTTTCATTAAAAGGGGGCAGAATAGCCTAGTGGTCTAGGTGTTGGACTCCCAGCTGGAAGGTTGTGGGTTCAAGCCCCAGAGTTGGCCTGTCTGTAAGCATCCTTGAGCAAGATGCATAACCTCTATCTGCTCCATGTAATAGCACCATGTAATTGTAAGTCGCTTTGGATAAAAGTGTCTGCTAAATGACCTAATTGTAATTGTAATTAAAATAGCGTTGCCCCACTAAAAAAAATCCCCACTGTGCACACACACGCACACACAGCCGGAGTCCTGACAAAAGTACAACTACACAGCTAATGTCCAGGATGCATAATTAGCATAAGAGAAGAGCCAATGGTGCTCGTGGAGAATGAGGTTTGCGTTTGTTTCATTCAGTCAGTAGAAGTGTACCTGAACGACATAAGAAACTAGTTCATTTCTATTTCTAACATGGCATATCGCACACCACTGCCTCTTTTATTCTGGTGCCTTCATATACTATAAAAAGGCACTTTATAGCTGGGGTTTTTATTTATTCAGTTCCATTTCAGTTAGAATGCCTCCCATAGTCAATGGACTGAATGGAGCAGTGATTTCAATCAATTCAATCAATCATTACTACTACTCCAGTATGAATATATTCTCTAGATTAAAATATCATCTCATCAGGAAAAGTGACAACATAATTACCTCAACCTCCTATATTTAGCAAGACAGTACATTCTGCATCTGCACTCCTCTACGAAACACATCGTGACACTATAGGCCGGACAGATGGCACAGTCCCATGGCAACCAATGGCGTGACAAATCGGTTCAACAACTACCACTGCCTGAGACACTGCTTGCTGTCTGGAATGCACAAATATGCTGTTTCGCCTCACTAGCTTTGACATTAAAGCGTCAAAATGCAAGCCAAACAGCTGCCTCAAGCAACGGTATAAAGACTACAAGCTAAAAAAGAGCCGTTATATGACAGCAAACATGTAGGCCTACGACCGTCGTTTTCTGCTCAGCGAGTGTGTCGCGCTGTGGTCCATGCAGCTGCTAGCCCTGTCCTCACTTGGGAGCGCACGCCATTGAATGGTAATTAGGAATGGAACAACGGGGTTATCTCCAGACAGAGGCGGGTTTGGAGTGAATGGGCTGGCTCCCACACATGACAAGTGCGCCAACTGCAAGTGGTGCTAAAAGGAAGCTGATGCAAGGTAGTTATGCAGGACGACTGGAGAGGGGAAGAGGGAGGACGACAGGCCGGGCTTGGCCGGGTATCCACGGACCAGATAGCACCATCTGTATTCTGCACAGGCTGCGTCTTTTTGCCTTTCCCTCACTGAAAGCCGGTGGCAAGACAGCGAGCATGGAACCGAAATGTATTCAGACACAGTATCGGAAGCACTGGCCTCCCTCTCGCTTTCTTACAGACACACTGAAATCCAGGCCTGCTGCTAATCATTGTCTGCCCAGGTTAGTGATAGCATACTGTGGTGAATGGAGGCTAATGGAGACGCAATAGAAGAGGCAGCGGCTAAACCGCCTCATTAGGCTGTTAGCCAAACTCTAGCTCAGGCATGGGCAAACTAAGGCCCGGGGGCCATGTACGGCCCGTTAGGGTTTTTAATCCGGCCCATCTAATTTATCTCAAACTATATTATTAAATCACATTCATTTTTGACTTCCATGCAATTGCCGTGGAATTAGTTTCTC
>JAOEHI010054225.1:0-14254 GCA_025447815.1 Percopsis transmontana | reverse complement strand
GGTGGTAGATCGAAGTGCTCTCGTGATATATTTTTTATATATATATATATATATATATATATATATATATATATATATATATACATAACTTATATAGAACTTATCAAATGGGTGGGACAACACAATCTTTGCATTGGTATATGATTGCATCGAACATAAATAGATAGATTGAAAGATAGAGAAACACTTATTAATGCTGAAGGAAATTGCCAATGCTACAGTAGGAAACACACATTACAATACACAGTGGGAAAAAACAGGACCTACAACGTATGTACAGTATATAAAGACAAGTGTTTAGGGTGTGTATAGGGTGTGTGCTAAGTTTTTATGATAAGATTTAGTCTAGGCTAGATTTAGTTTGTATTAAATTTGTGTGGGACAGTAAACTGAGTTTGAAATTTCTAATACAATCCAATGTCTTGCGAAGGCGGAGTTCAAAATAGGAGTGGTGATTCAAACAGCAACACAGCCAGTGTTCATGCAGCACTAGCAGTAAATCTAATGTGTAAAGAATTGGCTGCCAGTCGAGCTAAATGTCAAAAGGATGGGGATGGTAACAACAAACTTTTTCGCCAACTAAACGTTTGTGGGGACAGCAGACAGATCTGTGTGCATCTAATAAAACCCAAATAAGCAAATGAATATAGCATGAATGAACAAAAAGCCTTATTACAATAAGCCTAATTACCAATAAGCATCAATAAGTATCAATAAGCCTTTCACAGAATAACTCCAAAACCTTGATTCTGTTACTTCCTTAACTCAATATTAAAGGTCCCTTTTTCCAGATATGTTGTCTGACCTGAAAGGGCTGGACTAACTTTGAAATCTAACATGTAAATGAGCCAAAATTCCTCTCAAGCCAGTCAGATTTGGCCCCAGGTGTGACATAATTTCTGGATTGTAACTAATCGTTTGTGACCTATCCTCCCACTCACAGTAAGATAGCCAATCAGGGGATCACATGTAACACATACAGAAAAATTGTTACAATATTTCTGGGAGTAATAAGCATACTCTCTGAGTTATCTTCAGTTTCTCCAGGAAATGAGAGTCGAATCCTTCAGTATTGATAAGCATTCCCACTATGAAATATGAGATGCTTATACTGGATGAGAAGAACGTGTTGTGTGATTGGGCACAGCATGTCTGTCATTATTCACTGTGAAGTTTGGCTATTCAAAGTGGTTATAATAACAGCTCAAACAGGGAGCCTTGTCTGGGAACAGAGATAAGAGAGCAACAGCTAGCTGTGTGTGTGTGGTTCAGGGCAGGATAGTGAGGGAGCAGTTTGTAGATGAAGGGAAGTAGGAGGGATTGACAGATGGACAGAAGCGAAAGGCAATATCCAAATACCTGACAGACTTTACAAGAATTGATGATTGCAGAATAATGCAAAATATTTTGCCCCCTACCAACTCACAGCAACACTTCATCTCTCCCTTTTTTCTATCATTGACTATAAATTCTTCCTGTCTCCCAAACGCATAAAAATACTCAAAGGAAATCAAATTATTTTCAGTACACTTACTTTCCACAGAGAACAATATACAGACATTGGCAACAAATAAAGCACGCAGAAAGGTTTAAAGAATCAATCAGAACACCAACAGCGAGCAAAGAACTAAACTAACAAACTTTATAGACAACAAAAATAGACAAAGACCATGACAAATTTTTGCAGCAAAGATTTTCTGTGTGTGTGGGGGTGGGGCACATGTCTGTTTAGGCAAGACAGTGTATGTATTATATTGTATGTAGTGTAGTGTATGTATGAAGTTGTGCCGACTTTGATCAGTCAATATATGGGGACTGTTTAGAGTTTAGGAAGCCACACCCTATTTACATGTAGTGTGTTATTATGATGTAATTGACAGGTATAAAACAAGAATATCTGTTTGCATGAACAGTTGTGTTATTAGGATAATGTGCAAAGCTGGACTATGAGCTGCATCCATATTTGCTGTGAGGGGGAAGTATTTGTGTTTGGGGCCACACTTGCGTATCTCCTACAAGTTATATGTGGCTTTGGTTGCCTTACACCCCTGAAGGTCTTCCCTTCATATATCCTGTGGTTAAATGCATAACTACTACCGCTGAGATTACAATTACAATTATGTCATTTAGCAGACGCTTTTATCCAAAGCGACTTACAATTACATGGAGCAGGTAGGGGTTAGGCATCTTGCTCAAGGATGCTTCCAGGTAGGCCAAGTCTGAGGCACGAACCCACGACCTTCCGGCTGGGAGTCTGCCACCTAGACCACTAGACAATCCTGCCCCCATTAGTCTATAACCCATGAGCTAAATATCTCTCCTTGTGTTTAACACAGAATGACATTGTACGGTAACTGTCGCGGAGCGGGTACTGCGTGTGTGCGAGCGCGTGTGTAGCTGTGTCGGGGGTGTTGCATTAGAAATTAAACTGTGGTGACTGGCACATTAATGGGAAACCCTAAATTTCAGAGCCCCCTGGTTGAAAAGTGAAGCAACCCCATAGCACTAGCAAAAGAAAATCTCTGGCGCTGCCCCTGGTGACACTAAGACTCTTCTGGCTAATCAAAAATGTTTTTATTCAGCTATGGGCATGAATGTAATGAAATGTGATAATGTGTAACAATGCCGATTAACCTGAATGCAAAGGTATTGTGTGCTGTCTCTATTCACAGGAAAAGTGGAAGTAAGATTAGCAGGAAAATAATTTAGATATTGGTGATAGACTAGCTATGTTTGATGTTTATGGATTGAGGAAATTATGACTAAACAGGAAATGTGAATTTCCTGTTTCTACCGCTAACAGTGACAGAAATATGAAGGTTTATGCAGGTGTAAGTCTTCTCCCCACAGGCCTGTGAGTTGATTTACAACACCAAGGCACCCACAGCACACACATTTTCCCTCAGAAGATTTAGAACACGTTTTAATAGACAAAGGTTGTTTAGTTAAATGCACTTCTAGTAATAATGATGTCACATGAATGAATATAGTGTAACTATAGGATGTTTAAAGGTACAAATACTTTATACGTAGAGATAATTATATATTCACATTTGGGTAATCCATATGTTAAATTGCTTTGTACATGGCCTATTAATGGTCGTTTTGTTGGTGTACTAATGGTTGCATTTAAATGTTGAAATTTGATATGGTAACAGTTGGACCTGGGTTGAAGGAAATAAGAGATAATAGTGTAGATTAACCAGGATAGATACATTTTAATTGACAAGACAGGGATGTAGGATTTTCCTGCTTCAGCCAAAAAGATACACCCCGTGTTCCACCCTAAAATGCCCCTTTGTCAGAACTCTTTGTCAGAACTCTTTGTCAGACGCCCCTTTGTCAGAAATTTTACAGAGATTCGTTCTCTTGAGCCAAAACACCATGCTAGCAGATATAGCTTAATTCATTGACATCTGTATTTAGTGTAGTGAAGCATGTATTCCTTAGTTATTCTTTTTGACTAGTAATTTTGCCTGCATTTTCGTTTAACCAACAAATGTCATATCCTGCCTCAGGAACTTCTTGTGTGATAAGATTTTTCTTTTCCTAGTTTATAATTTTTATATACTGTATGCTATTCACGTTTTTTACATTTGATCGTTTATCAACTTGTGTTATGTAATCCAATGTAATTTAATAATCTAATCAATGTAAAATAAGTCACCAATAATGACAATCTTGGGTGGCCTTTTTATAAAAAAATACAGTTTTATAGTTTAAATTCGACGTTCAACGTTCAGAACCGCCCTCTGGACGCATAAAGACGCCTTTGTCTCCAAAGAATGCTAAAGACTCTCAACTCTTCTCTAATTCAATTATTGAATGCTACAGCGAGCCTCTCGCATATTTGAGGTAAAGATAAGAACTGTGTTGTTGTAAGACTACGGCAGTGAACCCACAAGGGCTTTAATCACATCGATGAAGAAAGAAGATCCAGGAAAGATTTAGCCTACTTAAAAAGACTGACCCAGGAAAACAACCTCAGGCCTTATCACCAAACCAGCTCGTCTGTTGAAAGACAGTCCAGTGACACAAGCAAGGCGAGTCCATCGGAAGAGCAGAAGCAAGCCCAAGCCCCAGACGTGCAACAGCTGGGGGTTCCAGTGGCTTTTCTCTGTCATGTGGCTGGGAGAGCCCTCGCCGAAGCTGCGTCAGGAGATCCCTGCTACGTCCCAATGCAGTGAACCCATCCCACCCCCCAAACAATAGCAAGGTAATTTTTTTCTGCTCAGGTTGAAGCACTGGTTGTTAAAATAATCAAAAGGGTTTTCCAAACTGTATTTCTTCTTCTCCAGTAGCCGTCTCTCTCTTCCCTGTCCCTATGCCATAACGTAGGTAGCCTAGTCCCAGGGTAGAGTAGCTGGATCAAGTCTGCTCAGTTGATCAGTTTTGCAATTTGTGTCCAACACTGTTATTCTCTAAGATTGCTGGTTTATTGAATGCAGCCATAATACAATTGCTTTTATTGATTAAATACTAGGGTTTTGAAGCTTGAATATTATGTTTGCTACTGTTTATGGGATACGTGAAATTGTGTGCGAATATAATCTTATTGTTGACTTTATGTAATCTTCACTGATTTCATGTAATAAATTCACGTTTGTATTTAAAGTAATCTATCCTGCTGCTGTGTATCACAAAACAGTCAATCCTATGTGACAAGAATTACAAACTTCAGATTATTGATTCATCACAAATATTAATCAGATTAAGTATGAAGTAATAATTATTAATAATTCATAATTTCTCTCCCAGAATGATAAAACTGGGTAGTGGTACAGGTAGTCGAAAAACTTAAAATTCACCTTCGCCTAAAGCCCGGAATCTACCACACAACACCTGCGTCTGCACAGTGGTCTGACCAAGTGGAGACGCTAGCGGAATTTTGGGTTTTGTTTGGCACCAAACTAGCACTGGGCCACCTGATTTTGACGGACACACCCTCTACCACACCCCCATGCCCATTTTGGCACAAGCAATGCCATGGTGAGCCGAGAAATGAACGTGCAAAGGCGAAAGAAAAAAAAACACCTTGTGGCCAAAAATTGTTTCTCTATGTCTGCGCTAGTACTACCAATGGCCTTGCGTTGTCTGGAAACTAGACCATAACGTTAACCATAATGTTAATATATAGGGAGAATATCTCAAGTACATAAACTCACTCCCAGTTCTACGGAGTCCCAGTACTGCTCTGTCTCATCTGAAATCAGGGGTTTTGTTAGCAGAGACCTAACAGTTTATTTGGCAGGAGTTGTTGTCTACAATTCCTTTTCTAGTTTCATATGAGTAGGGGACCAGTGCAGTTTGGTCAGCATTGGGGGTTGGCCAGGAGCTATAGGTGGATATTATAATTCACACTGCTCTGCTCTGTGGTCAGGCAGACGCTCACCTCAAGGTCAGGAAGCTGTGAGAGGAATACTCATACGGACATCTCAGAGTGTATCCACATCTCCAGGCAAAGGAAAGGAGAAGATATCCTGCTTGCCAATGTGTGGCAATGCCAGGGCTACATACATAAATTGACTTGCCAAGAATAAAAAGTAGTACCACGGTATATGTATTTTGTAATTTTTGTACTTTTGATAGTACAAAATTGAGTAGGTGTTATCCATTTTAACAGATGTTCAGCGACCTATGCAAATACACTGTGAAAGAGCAACCACATAATATTTCTGTTGTAGCGCTTACATTTTCTGAATTATCTGATATATATTGCTTACACACCAATATGCCAACATATTGACACAGACACACACACACATGCATTGACAAGTGTGCTTTCCATCGCCTGAGAAATAAAAACATAGCGCGCTCTAGATGTGCTGTGACAATAACACATAAATGGAGTTTATGTCTTACACACTGTTTGTTAGGGTTGTGGGCTATCTAACTGGGAGAGGAATTCTGGAGAGAATACATTATGGTTTAAATATTTAAAAGAAAAGCCTACTGCCTTCGGGCATCGTTAGATGTAAGGTGCATTTGCTCTGTTACATTTAAGTGTTCTTGTTCTTGAAATGGTTCACAAATGCCTCATCAATTAGAAAGGGCAGGTTTAGGTAAAATCTTATGCAAGGTGTTTGTAACGGTGGAGGAACGCAGGCAGGCGTGGAAGCAGTGAACGCATGAAGCGTAATATTTAATGAACAAAATAGAACACAGCGTCTCTGTACAAATAAACAACAGAAAATAATGACCGACAGCACCTAATGCTTCTGGCGAACTTAAATAAAGGCCCGTAAATAGTTAATGAGATGCACCTGTGTGGGAATCATGTGCATAGCCGGGACGGGAGGTGCAGGGCGTGCATGGGCCTGGGCACGCCAATCGTGACAGTGTTTCCTACTGAACTGTTACAGATTCATACTCATAGTGGTGCTTTGATAAAACAGGATGGCTGAAGTTCTATCTATCTATCTATCTATCTATATATATATCTAAACACACTTGCAGGGTCGTTTTCCACTGCAGGGTCGTTTTAGAGGGGGCAGCACCACTGCAGGAACTCACCCTGTAGGAACTCTTTTGGGGCCGTTTTTAAGGCCGAGAGAACTACCTACTCTGGGGTAGGCACGTCTGAGCAACCCTGAAAAACTGCTGAATGGCTCAGTGCTTATTGGTTAAACGCGGCGTGAGTGGAAGACAATAACAAGCGCCATTATATTCATTTATCAAGTAATTACAGCTGCCATGAAGCCATTTAGTTTTAGCTACTTTAGAGCAACATTCAACTGTCGACCCGAGGTAATCCTAACGGTTTGGCGTTATTATTATTATTATTATTATTTTGTGTTCAGAATTGACATTGCCATCGATGTTGTCGATGGCAATAATAACTGAAATGTTGTCCATTTTCAGTTATGAGCGTGAGTGGTGTTCATTGTGTAATATGCAAGGTTTTTACTAATGAATATGTTATTTAGTGAAGTTTAATTTTCACTAGTGTGTTTGAGAGGTGTTTAGTAGTGAATGTGAGTGTATTTCAGTGGTGTTTGTGAGAGGCAAAAGGTTTTCAATGGTGTGTATGAGAGTTTGAATGATGGCCACAGCTCCCCATAGGGGGCCGTTCTGGTAAGCGCCACCTGGGGAGTGCCTCGAGTTCAAAAATCAGCTTTTTCCTGCAGTGGAAAAGGTGCTATTCAGGAAAAAGCTGATCTTTGAAAATATTTGTGATCATGAGTTTAGTTCAATATTGTAGGGATGCATTGGGGTTGTTGGGTCATAAAGACAGTTTTGAGACAGTGTTTTATTGTTTTAGTTATTAGTTATTTAGTGTAACATAACTGCCTTTAAAGCACCAATCTGTCACTGTACAGTTTAGGTCATTTTGGTTACACACTTAAGTAAGTGTGTAAGTTACTACAGTAAGTAAGAGGTACCATAAAACGGAACCATAAAACATTTTTGGCCTATCCTCTCTGGTGCATATCTGGTACAATCTGGCATTCAATAAACATATCTGAATGTCTGCCATGGCATAATTATTGTGATCATTGTGCAATGTAACAAGCAATAATTATACAAGACTGCTGATATTGCAGTGTAAATCCACCTTTCGTTTTAACATGTATTACTAATTTAGGTTATTCCCCCCCCCTCCCTACTCTGACAAGAGCCATTACTATGGATAGAGCATTCTGACAGACAATTCAGGTCTAATTGTACACAGTCCTACTCAAAATATTTTTTGAGTGTGCATAAGGTGTATTCAATTCTGCCTTTTATGCAACGTATAGAGTTGAATTGATTATATGTTCATTTAATCACACCTGCTATTGAAATAGATTTCCCTTGATATGTTCCACTCTTTACTACCTCAGCAAATTGACAGAATTATGATGTCCACCAGGGGACATAGCATCTGCTAATGTTCACTCACATGAAGTTTATTTACAGCTAATCAGATCTCTCTCTCTCTCTCCATTCTCTGACTTGTCCTTAGCCTTTTATGGACAGTACATACGCAAAAGCCGAGATGACTTGCTAATTAGAAAACCCTCATTAAGCATTACAGAAGCTTGCTGGCTGGGGTTCAACTTTGTTTGCTCGCAACTTTCACTATTTGTTCAACCTCCACATCATCTAGTCACTTGTGCACACCATAAAAGCAACTTCGCAATTGTAAAAGCTTTAGCACATTCATGGAAATGATTATGTACAATTGTCTGCCCTTTCCTACCTTATCAATAACTTATAATATGTTGATCGAAATGTATTATACTGGATCTCTGTTAAATAGTCTTACCCCCAAAAACATCTAGGCATTAGTTCATTGCACAAGTCATTACATGCAAAATTGAGTGTGCACGGAGCATGCACGGGCCTGTGCACGTCAATCGTGACAAAACAGTAATAGCGTCAATGTGAATCCTGTCTAATCTTATGCAATCAATTTCCCACATACAGTAATGTGTAACTTTGTACTGCTGAAATATATGCCATACAGAAAAAGTGCAGCCTTGTACATTTTCAATCATTGTCATCAAAACCGTAGCTATAGTTTACATCAGAAAATACTGATATATTGACAACCTGGCTAAGCATTTTAACTATCTTAATTGTAAACAATGACACAAGGACGTGTCATTCTGATGGCACTGACATGAATATTTGCTTTTGAGAGATAAACTAAGGATTTTGTTTGCAGGCTTTTTCAGGTAATCCACTTTGTGGTGTTTTGTACAAATTGTTTCGACAAATGCACTTGCTGATTTGCAAATGTTAAGGATGATTCGAGAAATGTACCAAAGCAACTGAGAAAAACTGTAATACAGGGAAAAAATTACAAAAGGTTGTGGCCTTTTTTTGTTTGACAATTTATAAAGTGTTATAAATCAGAGATAATCCAATTTATGCAACAAAGGCGTGGGCTGCGTCTGATATTCTCATTTCATTAGAGACATTATACAGCCAATGGCTAATTTGGAGAGATTATAAAATCTTTGCTGAGCAGGAGAGTAATCAAAATGAATTTCACATTTAACCAAATGAGGTAAACCATTAGTCTTTATTAGTGTCTCATTTTGTTACATTAACTGGATACCATTGCAGGAATGGATTGAAGTCTATTTAATGTTTCCCCCCAAGCACCCAGCAAAATTACCTTAGAAACAAACCCCCATTTCCAGTCAATTTAGTTGAAGATACTGTACATACATATATATAGAATTATAGCATATCATTGTATATATTAATTATAAAAAGCTATGGATATGGATATTGATGTGGAATTACTTGGACCTGAAAATTGATTCTTGATTCTGTGGAATTCAGCTTCAGCAACGTTTATTACTAAATGAGGTCAGGTTACAGTGAGTGTAACTGCTCTCCGCTGCTCTCCACTGCTCTCCACTGCTGAACTTTGACGGTGCTACTTTGATTTCCAAGGCCATATTTCCAGGGCCATTTATGTTGATTTGTTTCACAAGTGTTGCAATTAAGGCACGTCCTTCATTGGCGAGTTTACTTTCACCCACTTAAATTGTGGTATCTGCTCTCCGCCTTAGATTTGTCAAGGCAAGGCTATCACTGTCATATACTGTATGGTGTAATCATCAATATTCACACATCTTTCTCTCTATCTATCTATCTATTGCTACTGTTTTAAAATATTTAAGTTAAACACCATGCTGTACACATTACAAGTAAATGATATTGCACTCATTTGATAAAGTAGTTGCAATAATGTGTGCTTACAGTAACTTGTGGATGGCGCTATTCCTGCTATTCTTAGATTTTGCTTTGTATTTCATTTTACGACCCAGCTGAATCAATGAGTTTAATGACTTATATTTATTTTTTTTGAGAATTGCTAAAACAATAAACCAAATGCTCAATGGCCTAAACCCATTTGTCAACTCACTAAAACACATTTCGCACTGTGATGCACTGTGATGCAAAAGGGTAAACACACAACTACCACACAATTGTCATAATTTACACACAACTACTCTAAATTATTCACACTTGTTTCTAATGATGTGATCAAACTAATTGTACAGAATATAAGCCAAATGGCAAAGGTGGCACAGGTGAGCTGAATGTCGTGGTTTGGGACAGTGTCAGCCTTCACCTTGGTGTCTGGATACGTGAGTGGTTCAACCAGCCATTCATAAATGTTTGCCTTCCACCATACAGCCCTTTCCTCAACTCAATAGAAGAGTTTTTCTCTGCGTGGTGCTGGAAGGTCTATGACCGAAACACATGTACCAGGGAAAATCTCTTACAAGCAATGAATTTGGCTTGTAGGTGTGAAGTGTTGTCAAGGCTCGATCGTGAGGGTTTCCCCCCCGTTGCCTGGGAAGGGACAGCATTGCCTGTGATGTAGACGAAGTCCTCTGGCCGGACCCAGCACAAATATGTGATGCTGAGGCAGAATTAATCTCTTAAATTAAGACTTTGATTTTGCAGTTGTACAACAATTTTGAGTGACCAGTAATTAGCTTTTCATTTTGAATTTTCTTTGTTCTTTCGGCTTTTGCAGTGGGACTACTATATTTTTTATAAGTATTGAATATATAAAGAGATTTAATACTGTATTACTTGCAGTACGTACAGTATACAATAAATTGACTGTACTAAGTACTATTTGAAAATGCAAAATGTGTTTACTCAATACAATGAAACATTTTTCTGTAATTTTATATATTTACATGCTGTATTTATAATCTGAAAGCGTTTGATTTTAAGCACATAAAATTGTTTTGAGGCGATTGTTTGATTTGGCCAAAGGAGTCAGAGGTCTTGTGAATGTAGTTGGAAGATTTGGTTTTGTGTTTACAGTTTTGGGTGAACATTTCAAGAAATGTCTTAGCAATGGTGAAAAACTAATATCGTTTTCTGTCTGTGTGAGTTTAATATGTAGACAAGAAAGTAAGAAGCCCACAAAAAACTACGGTATCTTATTATAGCAGAATTAGTCCAATTACATTAGAGCTAAGAGAGAGAACTAAGGGAAAGTATGCTTCATAAATAAATTAAGGATCACAGGCCTACTCATCATGACCTGGTTGTGCCTGTGTAAATATTTCCATACTGCTGTTTTACATTTCCCTTACTAATGCAATGCTGGAAGCTTTGTCAGCCCCCGTTGGGCAGCCTGCTGAGGTCAGCATCCGTGACACGACAGGTCCTGCTGCCCATCTCCGACTGGGACGTGGTATTACCATAGAAACATTGTTAATGACCTTGTCATTTACACAACTTAATTAGGTGAGCCGTGTCCCCAGAACACCCCCCATATGAATTATACATCAAGCTGGGTGACCGTGGAGGTGTGAGGGTCTGTTACAGACACATTCAGGCAGAAGATAAACGCTTTGCTGTAATAAGGTTTTGATAGAACCTCAAGATATCCTTCCACCAGTTGTTGAACAGTAACATTATATATTCATATGATAAATGTATAAAATGCTCTGATCATGAAATCATATATTCACTCTGCACTACATTTATAACAATGTATATATTGAACAATTCTTGGCAAACACGTTTACTATGCAAGCCCCGTGTTAGTGATGTGAGCAACCTTTCATCAGGAAGAACAGTGGAGGTCGCGTTCTGGTCCAATGTGTTCCATTGTTACAGTATACCCCACACAAATTAAACACCACCAGTGTCAGGTCTACCGTCAACAGCCTTTTAACAGGCTTAGCATGACAACTTGGCTCAGCCCACCCGGTCTTCCTCCTCCGTTCTACTGAAACACAAAGACACTGTAGAACTACACAGATGCACGTTTGATGAGTGTCTGGAAAGCACCCTGGTTTCTCTGGCTCCTAACCCAAACCCCTTCTCATTTGCCACATAAACCCATCGGCTGACAGGCTGGAGCTGTCTGGCTGATGACCCATTAACTGTGAATCACTCTGAAATTAAGACCCATGCTGAAAGATGTTACAGCTAATGTATCCAGATACTAATAAATAAAACGCACGCCCGTATTGTTAATGTGGCAGAGCCGCCATAGCCTTGGCCATACCCAGCGGGCACTAGTTGGGTTATACTGTAGGTAATAGAGGGTGAAGACCACATGCTTTATGCTAATACGTGTCATACATTTTCTATGGTGCTATACATAGCTGGATGCTGTGAGAGCTGACAGTTAATGTCCACCCCTCACCCATGGACTGGGCCTCATATGGTAATGCAAGCTGTCAAAACACATCCTTTTGGGTCTTGTGGAGGCAGCACCCGGCCCATGAGTCACCAAACCAGGATGAGTGCCCTAAACAGACATGTAAACATGCAAACGGTGCAGAAGAGACAAGCCCTTTCAGGTATTAGATGATCAGGTTATTATTCTTGTAGAGCTTTGTCAAATAAAAACAAATCTATCCAATTTAGTACCTATCCAATCTGTGTTCCCATTTATTGATGTGGAGCATTGAGAAACCATTAAACCTGCCTTAAATCTTCATATCATAGTTGGTGGTGTGACCATTTATGATATATAATAATACAGTCAAATAACTTGTTAACTGTAACATCCGGGGGTGCCGTCAGGGTCGGCACCTCGCCCTCCCGTTGGGTCTCACCGGTGTGTGGCTTACAAAGCCTCCAACGCACCCCTGCTGCTTACCTGTTCCCAATTGGGCCCTTATGGCTCATCTGTTTCACCTGAGGGGAGGGTATATGTGCAGGGGTTTGGGGATGTCGGACATTGAGATGGTCATGAGTGATGGTGAAAACATCCCAATTAAGAAAACATTGGTGAATGCCAGAATCTTCGTGAATTCTGCGTAAGTGGGTTTTAAGAAGAAATTTCTTCTTAAGAACAGTTAGTGGATGAGGCCAAATGCGCTTTGGTTGTTTTGAGTATTACAGAGATAATGTGATATCTTTGTATTAAAAAGTGTGTATGAAGGCACTTTTGGTCTGGCGGATATTCCTTTTTGACATTTGCAAAAGTTCGGCACACCACATTTGCGTTATGTTTCAAGAGCCAGTTTAAGGCTGGGTTACCAGCAATTTGGGTAAAATTTACTATAGCTAATTCTAATCCAATTCCTCATTTGTTTGATTCACGTATAATGTCCCTAATGAGGAAAATGAGTGTGTATGTCCACACAGCATCAGAGCACACAGCATCAGGACTAATTACAGATTTCACACTATTCTTTTTGCTGTGGAATCTCATTTGTTCCGGCACCACCGCACAATGCCTGTGAATATTCCCATGCAGGGAGAAATTCCTCTCTGCCAGGGTCACTGGCCAAAAACAGCAGTTGAGTTTTGGAAAAACCCAAACTGAACTGCTTCAAGCCTGCTTGGCGATGTCTAGCTACATCCTACATGATTCAAGAAACTGCTGCACATAAGAAAGCGTCAGACCATATCCCTTGGGTTGTCTAGCATTTTTGTCTTTGGTAGGAATACGCAGTGGATTAAATAAGTAGAATTCCATTCCAATTCATCAGTTATCAATAAAATGGTTCCTTACACAAAGCTATCTCAATCACTATCTCATATTATTTTTATTTGAATGATTAAATGATCTGATGTGCCAATTAAATAATTATGAATTGTTACTGCAGAAAATATACAGTATATTGTTTTAATAAGCGCTTGTTTAAAAAGTGTAAAATAAATGCATATACATCTATTCATCATGGGGGCTGATTAAATGCTATAAAGTACTTCTTTGTCAACCCAGATCAACCCAGATAACTAACTCACTCACTCACTTTGCAGTACCAAACAACCTTCACCAAACACCAGCTGACTGTATTACTAACACACAAACACCTTTTTCTTTATTGAATACATTGTTTGAGCTGATAATTCATAGTCTAGGCTGGAAAATACAGTTTATATAGTAATATGTGGAACATTTTTAGCATCAACATAACCAGGTTTCAGACTGCTAGTGTTAGGAACCGGTGGGACAGACTTCTGGCACAGACTCAGACACTGAGGTAGATGTACTTTAAAGTGCTTTAATATATAGTGCTCCTTTGACATAGAAACCAAAAGGCAGGTACAATGTCCAAAAACAAACACAACGACTGGTATGCCGTGCTACAAGGTAGGTCCAGTGCAGTGTGGGAATGCCGGGGAGGTTATCCAGGTGGATGGTGACGGAAATGCTCCTCCGCCAGGTTCTAGGAGTTCAGGTCTGGTTGGGGAAAAAGGCAAGCCGGAGGTAAGCCAGAGTTAGCGTCGTAGGTCATTAATTGACGTAGAGTAAACTTAGGACCTGGCGATGAGTGGAAGGGACAGCCAGGTATAAGTAGTAGCTGGGTGGAGTGCT
>JAOEHI010054224.1:0-14254 GCA_025447815.1 Percopsis transmontana | reverse complement strand
TTGTCATCTTGGCCTCCATCTGTGTCGTTTAATTTTGGAATTTTACTTTTTTGGGCACCCCCCCCCCCCCAACGCGACTACGTCCTTGTTAACGCTCCCCACTTTTGACAGTTTTTACTCAGCATCTGGTTATTTTGTCTTTTTGTTTTTGAGTCAACATACTTTCATAAGTCAACAGAAGTGGAACCCATCGAACATCGATGGGTTCCACTTCTACCTTGTAGCCCTCTTATGACTGTCCGTTTGACAGCCTAAAAAGCTACTACTGTAGCAGGTACATTCTAATCAGGTACTGTATCTTCATATTAGGGAATCATTTTTGCTGTACTCTTTTATAGATACTCTTTCAAAGCCAGTTGATTGATTCAACTGTTCTTAGTTAGGTACTTGCTTGATATTTGCTGACCTGTCCTCTTAGTCAATCAATGACAGATGTTGACAGAGTAGTGCTGAAATCATTCACTAAACAATCTTGGGTGACATTGTGGCATAGATAGTGTAGATTGTAACAACAACAACACATTTGAAAAGCAAACATTGGCAGCTACTGTTTGTGAGAATGCATGTGTTTTGTAACAAATACCCTGTGTACAGTATTACATTTTCAGTATTAAATATTTATTTATTGAGGTTATTGTCATTTTGATGTTTTTTGTGCTCAGGCTACTGAGCCTCCTTATATTTTCATGAGCCATGATGATGCAGCACATTGCTCTTTTAGCCCTGAACTCGACTACAACCCCCCCCCCACCCCCCACTCAGGGACAGGTGAACTGGATAGTGAAACATCTTGACTGCTAGTTTCTATCTTCAAGACAAAACAAATCTATTGTCAATCGCTGTTTTCCAGGAGCTAATGGTTTTAGAATGTCCACATCAAAATGTCCACATCAATATTTTTTTTCCCATTTGACCTCAGGGGGCCTCTGTAGTCATGCTACCAAAGAAATATAAACTTTATTTCTAGCCTGCCTAGCCTGTACATATGTAAAATGAATTTACACAACTGTCCACACAGGTGTTTTGAGTTAATTTGGCCCTCTGGGTGTGAACCCATTATGAACTGACACTTCACTAATCAGCCCAACAAACTCAAGACTTTTATAAGGGATTTCAGTGGCTTTAAAAGTTGTGTGAATTACGATTTTCCCTTTTTTAAATGCTACACAGGAAGAACGTATAACCTCCTAACCTCCTTACACTGTGAAAAATTACCTATTATCTATCAAAAACGTAAATGTAGATTAGCAACATACCAATTAGGTCTACACTAGCAAAATACTGATCCCTAATGAAAAAACATAACCGAAAATTTTTTTATATCACACATATATCACAGATGGAGCCAAGATAATTCTTACTTATCATGATAACCGTGAATAACATTAAACGCTACTGCGTTAAATGCTATTTTTAATGGGACTGTGACCACAATTAATGCCTTAAGTTACTAAAAGTACTACACTTTCATCATGGAGTACCTAATGACTAATTTTTAGAATAATATTGCAGAGAAGGGAAAGATCCAAACTGTCCCCCACCCCCAACAAACACAACCTAAAGGCCTATTTTTTTTAGGGCTGGGTATTGGCAAGGACCTCACGATACGATACGTATCACGATACATGGGTCACGACACGATATGTTTCACGATACATATGCTACATATTGCGATACATTGCAATGATCTACATGAAAATTTTAAAATAGAGCTGAAAATACAACTTGCTGTGTACCACCTGGGTAGTCTTAATATGTGCATCACATTATATTGATTCAGCTGACAAATTGAGTGAAAACTATTTAATTCAAAATTTCCATTCCAATTTATTAGAACTATATTTGTATTACAGTTTTAAATCTGTTTAAAACATGAATAATGTATTGATGATTGAATTATATCATTCATCTTGTATATCTATTCCCTGTCTTATTCTGAATATTTTTCATGTGATTAATTTAAAAAAAATGTATTTTTTATGTATCGATATGTGGGTCGAAAAAATCGTGGAACTAAATATAGCGATACTAGATTTTTTCCCATACATGGCTAGACCTAATGAACAAGCGATATTTCTTCTTTCCAGCTTGAATACCAGGACAAAAAGGCTAAAAGGTACTCAAATAAGGCTTTAGGCTTGATATTTGTTGTGATAATTTGGACTCCTTGATATGTACTTACTGTAATTGGTAGGTTCCCTTACTGCCATTTTCTAACCCAGGAATGTTGGGGTGTGTACCCACCCAAGCAGCATTGTTACGGCTCCTTTTGGATGCCGTTCTGCTTTCCTCTATAGCAATTGTGTTCTGGTCAAGAAAACAGTGCTATGTCTAACACCTATGACAAAATAACGCTGGACTGACTGACTGTTTATAAGCCACAACTTGCATGTCTGAGTGTAGTGTATTGTACAACTAGTGTTTGAATGCACTGCATGACGAGCATGATATGTTCCCAGAATCTGACATGTTTGTCGAGGCACTGACTGTGATAGAGAAATGTTCTCTCAGGGCTGTCTCGCTGCGTTTTCCACGCAACAATCGAAATTACTATGGAATTTTCCATTTTAATCATAGACGTTTATACTGGAATTTTTCTAGTTTTAGAATCCTTATCTGCTGCAATAGCTATTTCCCCAATAAAGAAAGCTACAATGTTAATGTTTAATCATAATTTCAGTTAAATTGGTAATTTGATAGTTTGTTCAAGAAGTATAAACATTAACCTTTAACCTCTTTACTTTTTTCAGTGTCAACAAGTTTTCAGCTGTTAAAGTTTTATCCATTTTGTTCTGCAAAGAATATATATCTATACAATTTTTTATTAAAATTGAAACATATCTTTGCAAGCATGAATTTAACATGTACGTATGTGTGCTGTGTTGTGAATAGCCTGTTTTCTGAAAGCTACACACCCCCTGAGTTACAGCAGAGCCAAGGGGAGTATGTTGTGGGCAGAGTCACTATGAGATCTGCTCAGCCAATCGGCAGCCGTCTTTCCATTTGCTGTTCAACGGCAGATGTGTGAAGCTCCAGGTTTTAAGGTGGAACTAGTATATTCTCAATAAACGTGTAAAACAGATAAGAAACGGTTTCGATGCGCAAACATACTATTTAGATATGGAGCCAGCCACTAAGCACTCAGGTCTGGGAGGGGCATGCATGCTGGTTTCAACCACAAGAGCAAATCAAAACACAAACTGAGGAGTAGCTTAAATCTGTGTGTATCTGATAATAGTTATTGATAATTAATTTTGTTTGATTTTGTACTGAATGTGTGATTGACATTCCAGGTGGCCTTGCTGGCGGCATTGAGATTTGCATCACCTTCCCTACAGAGTATGTCAAAACACAGTTGCAACTCGATGAGAAAGCGAACCCTCCCAAATTTAAAGGCATTGGTGAGTCACACTTAGTTATCACTTCTACTCTCAGGGACTTATTTTGTATTCAAAATGGTAATAATCACAATGATGAATTACAGTATGTAAATACACCTTATCGCAACTTTAACATTAATGAAGGGTTCTTTCCTTTGTATGATCAGAATTAAGTGAATATTGACTCCCTCTGTCTCCCCCTGCAGGTGACTGTGTGAAGCAGACGGTCCAGCACCATGGGGTAAAAGGTCTTTACAGAGGCCTGAGCTCACTTCTCTATGGTTCTATCCCTAAAGCAGCTGTCAGGTACACTTACCCATACAGTCACACACACACCAACAAAGCCAATTAGAAAGTTATTCACTTTCTCCACATTGAGTCCACATTGGCCCAACAGAGGCAACAAGAAAAACATAAATAGGGGGTGAATTGGATAGAAGTTAACACTGCAAACATACCCAGTCCGTATTTAATCTGAATGTTAGATTGTGAGATTTTAATATCGACCATCCTATGTGTCTTTGCCAGGTTCGGCGTGTTTGAGTTCCTCAGCAACAAGATCCGTGATGAGAATGGGAAACTAGACAGCATGCGGGGACTCCTCTGCGGCCTTGGCGCTGGAGTGGCCGAGGCTGTTGTCGTGGTCTGCCCAATGGAGACGGTCAAGGTTAGCTTGCGTAGTCCAGCATCACCGCTATCCTTAGCATAATAGTAATAGGGGAGGGGGGGGGGTTCATAGTAACTTGGCTTTTCATAGTAACTTGGCTTTCAGTGGTGAACCAAGCTGATTAATTTAAGTTGGTGATGGCTATTATCACATTAAACACCAATTCAAATATCTTGCTTAAAGTGCGTGCTTAAAGAGACAGACACTGATGCCTTGAGGAAATCAAGGGCTTGTTTCTCACTAGGCGATGTCACTGAGAGATATTTTAATAGCCTAATAATCCAGTTTCTTTAAATACAATTTCAGTCGTTTAAGATCCATTGCACAGAATTGAAATAACCAAATATTTACTTAGGTAATATATGAGATTTGTGCTTAGGTTATGGTTTGTGCTTAGGTTAGACTAGGTTTTAAGTAAAATGCAAGAAGTCACAGTAATCATATAAATGCATCTTTAAATGTATCTTTTTAATTTCATGACTCTTGACTTAAGGTTCACATTGAGTTTTTATTCCTTTGCGCTATATGATTTTAGGTTAAATTCATCCATGATCAGACGTCTGCTAACCCAAAATACAGAGGCTTCTTCCACGGGGTGAGGGAGATCATCCGAACCCAAGGTAACAATGAAAGTACTAGAATTGCTACGCCCATGTGCGCAATTACTTACTATTAAAAACATTTAAATGCATAATCAGACTGAACAATGCTTTAAAGCTTAGCTAGATTAACTATAGATTGATATTGGTTATATATAATTGGTTGTAACAGTTTTGCCATATTCTCACGTTAACAATATTGTAGCTATTATTATTATTGTTATCATTTATTGTTATTAATATTGTTATTAGTTGTTGTGGTTGTTGTTGTTATAATAATAATAATAATAATAATTATTATTATTATTATTATTATTATTATTATTATTAGGACTCAAGGGGACGTATCAGGGCCTAACAGCAACGGTACTGAAACAAGGCTCCAACCAGGCCATTCGCTTCTATGTTATGACCTCACTAAGAAACTGGTATAAAGGTGTGTGTGTGTGTGTGTGTGTGTCAAAGCAAGTGAATATTTCCTAACTTATTCAACACATACAGTAAGTAATGAATACCAAGGAATAACTCTCGAGTCTTTTTAATTCACCAAGGGGATGACCCTGACAAAGCCATTAACCCTGTGATAACTGGAACGTTTGGCGCTGTCGCCGGAGCTGCCAGTGTGTTTGGAAATACTCCCCTCGACGTTATAAAGACTAGAATGCAGGTGAGTAGCAAATGTACTGATGTACTACTCCCCCCTCCCCCTTGTGTGGGGGAGGGGGGAGAATAATTATATTATATTAAAAATATTATTATTTTTAATAGTAATAGTAAATCAGTACGATTTTACAAATCGTACTGATGTACGATTTGTAAAAATCGGACTCTGGCATCTGAAGCGGCATGGACTCAAAGCTGAGACCCAGTACGCGATCCACTGGATCTTAGTTTTCAATGTGAAATTCCCATCATTCCCTAATAGAATAACGTGTCCTTTTTATAACAGGGACTTGAAGCTCATAAGTACAAAAGCACACTGGACTGTGCCGTGAAGATCATGAAGCATGAGGGACCCATGGCGTAAGTTCCAGTTTAAAGTTTAACTAGTAGCTTAGTGGTAAGGTACACAGTTCATTTGGCAGCAGTAAAAGTGGACACTGTTTGGCCCAGGATACGTTTTTACAACTACATGCATTGAAGGTGACAATGAATGGCTGACAGGAAAAAACCTCTGGCCTACGTTTGAATTTGACCCATTTCCCAATCCCAACTATTATAAGGTTGTTTAAAAGAGATTGGCAATGTCCATATGTATGCTATTAGCCACTTTTATTTTATTTATTTTTCTATGTTTAAGTTCAAGGCTGTAGTACTATTATTGAATACTACTACTAGCAACAATATTAATCTTCTTCTTCTTTTTCAGACCTCTAGAATATGTCCATTCCCTCAGTAGCAATCTGATTTATTTCACTCTGCCCCTACAGGTTCTACAAAGGGACTGTTCCTCGGCTAGGTCGCGTTTGTATGGATGTGGCCATAGTCTTCATCATCTATGAGGAAGTAGTAAAGGTTCTCAACAAAGTCTGGAAGACGGACTGAAATGGCGGACTGGATGGCGATGATCCATGTTCCAACTCATTCTCCTTAGGTGTACTAATGTTCTAATATCTACCTCTGTCAGGACGTTATTGCTTTGTTATAGATTATGTTTACAGTATAACCCGGCTATAACAGGTGTAAGTAGTGTAAATCGGGAAGAAGATAATTATAGGTTACACCCGCCTCTCTACTTATATTCTTGAAGGAGGGATTTTTAAGAACTCAGGAAAGAGAATAGGATCTTACCCAGAGAAAGCAAACACTGACAACACAGTCTTTTACCGATAGTGCTTTGAGATCATTTGTACTAATACTACATGTAACAAAGATAAACCAATACCAATAAAACCCAACGTAGTGTGATGTAGACATAGGCAAAACAAAGTATACTTGAAATGAGATCCCTAAAACCCCTTTCTCTAAAAAGCCTTTTTGTAAATGCAACTATTTTGGACATATTTTTTGACTATTTTGGACCAAGTTATACAGTAAATGTGACAAATTCATTAACATGGCATTTCATGTTTATTTCATGATTTATTTTCTTGTGTACGAATGCACAATTCCTCTAACCACAAATATAATGTACAGTTGAGGTGTAGAATGTTTTGCTAGATTGTTCGGTTGAGGCTAGATGAAAATGCCTATTTATTTTATAATTTACAAATTTTAGATTAAGCATTGCCATTTTTTATGTTGTTGAATGTTATGGGTAAAATGTCTACTTATAATTTTACTACATTTGTCCATTTAAACAATTGCACATTCTGTTCCTTTTTTATAGGATTGATCTGTTGGTTATCAACAAATAATCAATTCATAATTAGTGCCAGCCAGAAACTATTACCTTGTGATAGACTAAAGTTTGCATCTGATAAATGTAGTGTTAAAACGGCATTGTTTGTTATGCAAATGTTAACAAGGTTTACAAGCTACACTGAGTCAACTTCATTAATGCCAGAGCTAGCCTATAACATCAGTCATCCTTGCTTTCTTATAAGAGCTTTCTAATATTAGAAATTGAATACTGCACGATGTTCATCATAGGGGAATCTTGTGGCAGTAAAAGCTCACATATGTGCCTTCTGATCGCTAAGATGTATCTCCGCAAATAAACCATCGGACTACTGTGATGTTTTTTTTTTTCCTCATGTTGAATTTGGCGAATTTAATTATTACTACACAAGCGGTCGTTGGTCTAACTTGCGCCATTTAAGCCAGCTACGCACTGTCTGGACCTCCGTCCTCGCCGTAGCTGTCATTAGCCTACTTGTTCTCTCGAGGGCAAGTGAATGAAGATGCTTCATTTTGTTTAATTTCAGTTACCAATATTTTATCATGTCTTTTAATGGAGGGGGAACCAGAGGCTTTTATTTCAACACTGTGTTATCTTTGGCCCGGTCATTGGCTGCTCACCGGCACGCACCGTTAGATAAGGTAATATTACCTGCCATAGCTAACTTCAAAAGCTGGCAATATAAGAAGGCCTGTGTTTACTGTAGAGATGTCTTGGCAGGTTTTTCTTATTTTGATTTGGTCTTTATATTGAAAGTTAACTTCCCAATCTTAATTTTTTAAATTGTTAAATTAAGGAACAGCTATTTCTGTGCATAGGCATTTATGCTGTCCGTAACCTTAGCATAGCTACCCCCTGTATGTTGGCTAACAGCTCTACTTTTAGCTATACAGTTACCTATACAGTAACAAACTATCTGTGTACCTATACAGTAGCGTCTATTGATATTCTGTTCATATTTTGCTTGTTGTCTCCCTCGTCTTGATCGCAACTTTGACATTCATTAACATTTGTACCATCACAAGCTGCAATAAATTCCCGCAACAAATCAGCAAATCTACATTTTACACTATGGTTTGATAAGCATCTAAATGGGTCACAGTTTATAGACTGGTCCATGATAGTGCTAGGCTAAATAATGTCAGACACCAGTTGTGTGTGGCCCCCTTGCCTATAACACCATCAATCTGACAAAATAAAATCCTATGCACTATTAATTTGCCGTGGTTAATTTTAGGTTTTGGTGAGGGCACATATGTTCGATGCTGAGGGAAGGCAATGTATCAAAACAACATGTGTAATGTAGATTTTTTTAGTTTTCTCTTATATATTTTTTTTACATATGACTGGTTGTGATATGTAAAATCAATAGTCCATAATCACCTCAGAACTGTAGTCTTTGTTCAACCTTTCAGACATTTCAGGAGTGAAACCTTTCTTCCCTCACTGTTCTGTAAATATATGGGTATTCAGTCCAAACTTGGTGAAACCACCAAGTTTGGACAAGATCTTGCAAGCTCCACAGTCACTTTGCAAGTCAGCCATTTGTGGTAGAGGTGCTGTCAGACCCATTCTCATGGGTCTGACAGAGTGAAACTGTTCATGAGCTTCTGAGATCAGGATACTCTCACAAGGCCAGCTCTATCCAGGCTGTCGAATATTACGTA
The DNA here is from genome assembly GCA_025447815.1 of Percopsis transmontana. Classification (NCBI taxonomy): domain Eukaryota; kingdom Metazoa; phylum Chordata; class Actinopteri; order Percopsiformes; family Percopsidae; genus Percopsis; species Percopsis transmontana. The sequence continues at coordinate 5,600 of JAOEHI010054224.1, read as the reverse complement.
TTGGTACCGTATTGGTATTATGTGCCTTCACCCTCCCAGAGTTACCTTCCTTTATTCTCTCACCAAAGGTCCAGAAGTTACAATGCATGTGCCCTGTGGACTTCAGAGGGGTTTTTCAGCTCGACGAGAGGAGGAGAGATGCTGTCATTGCTGTTGGCATCTTTTTAGTTGAATCTGATTTACAGGTAGCCAACGCACCAACGTGTGCTAGCATATCCTTTAATGTAGCAGCTTATGGCATTGATTTGCTCACTTCTACTGTATATAAATTTTTTTCAGCACAAAGAAACAATTGTCCCCTACCTCCTTGGGTTGCTCAAGGGGTTGAATAGAGTCCAGTGGATTGAAGAAAGCTCAGAACGCAAAGGAAGGGGTAAATGCAGTATACTAAACACTAAACGATCATGCGGTGAGCCCACTGTACTGTATATGAAGTTAATTCTTAACTTTTTACCTGCAGACGCCCTCCCTGTAGCAGAGAACTTCAGCTTTTGTCTCGTAACGCTGCTGTCTGATGTTGCTCAGCGTGACGAGAGCCTGCGAGGACAGGTGTGTGTCTACAGGGAAATGTAACATTAACAAATCCTGTATTACGGCGTATTAGGTTTTAGAGTATGTAATGTCTCTACTCAATGTTTCTAATAGATCCTGGAGGCCATCATGGACATAATGCAAGTGCTGCATTACATCTGCAAGGCCCCAGAGGCTCATGATAAAGGTACCCTTACACTGCAGTCACGTGTCCTTTAGTGGACAGTTGTGTCTCAATAGGTGCTGTAAATAGTTAGCAGGAGTTCTGGCGGCGCTACAATCAGGAAGTGTAGTTAATGCAGATTTATGTAGTTAATGCAGATTTATATTTTCCTTTGATCTGCTATGCATATGATTTCTCCTTCCAGAATACCTTTGCAGGTACACCGTGCCCTGCCTGCTTGGCGTCGCCCGTGCATTTGGACGCTATAGCAACACCGAAGAGCCTCTGCTGTCCAAGCTGTTTCCCCGGTCCGTCTGCCCGACGATGGCCACAGGCGAGGATGGTGGTGCCGAGCGAAGGCGGTCCTTCAATGAGTTCCGCTCCATCATGCCGAGCTCTCTGCTCACGGTGTGTCAGGGAGACACGAGCCGGCGCAAAGGCTCCTCCGTGTCCAGCGTATCACAACAGGTACGGTGTTATATGGGGACAGTGCTAGTACAGCAGGGAATGGGATCCATGATCCACACTGAAAGGCTTCTTTGCCCTCCCTTTGCCTTGGGGGGGGAGCCACAGCCCATAAAAATGGGGGGATTGAAAGTTAGCTATAGAGCTATGACCCATTTTAATAGCATAAAGATATATATATATATATATACCGTAGAAACAACCATAAACACAGTTGAAACGTTGTATGCACACTGTATTAAATCTAATAAAACTAGATGAATAAAAAAATAAAATAAAAAAGATTTCAAAATCTTCTGTCATCATAAAACCCGCAACCTCCGCTTTCTTCTGGGAGTGGCTGTGTTGCATTATGCTGAATGCCCAATGAGAATAGCTGGTATGACATTGCTACACTGGATAGTTGTAGTGTGTGTGTGTGTGTGTGTGTGTGTGTGTGTGTGTGTGTGTGTGTGTGTCAGCTGTTGTCATGGAAACACTCCTTTGTTGCAATACTCAACTGCAATCAAACTTCACGTGTCTCCAGGCTAGTCCAGAAAGGACAGGGCTGACCCCCAGCTCGCCTGCCGACCCCTCTGCACAGTACTTTGAAGGTAGGTGCTTCAGGGACCCCCTGCCGACGCCCTGGGTTTCTGTAGGTACAGCTTCCTCATGTGCTTAAGTCGTCTGTCCTCAGGCTCCTACCTCCCTGATGGCAGCGCAGTGGACCCCGACTACTATTTCTCCACCATCAGCTCCAGCTTTTCTGTCTCGCCCCTTTTCACCGGAAGCAGCACGGGGGATTTTGATGTCCCTCACGATATGCTCAGACAGCTCCTTAACATGGTCAGTGAGCACAACATGTACTGTAGAATAGGGCTCTGAAATACCACCATGGAGGAAGGGCTTTTAAAGATGGCCGCCAACTGTTTTTTTGTATTAGTTAATTATTTCAAGGTACAAGTTAAGTATCTTGCTCAAGAAATCCTACAGGTAGGTCCTTGTGTGGGCCATTTTTCCTAGGAAAGTAACTTTTTTACTTTGCTCCCTCCCAATAAATCCTTCCTCTTGAACAGGTCGAGCAGTTTGTCTCTGAATCATTTTTGAAATCCCTGGATGACACCGTGGCTGAATTTGTGGAGGTAGGATTTATACAGGTCTCAGTCTCATATCTCTGCATGTTCCTAGGTTCCATTTAAGACTGCTCATGTCCTGTGCTAAATCTTTGTTTTTGTTTTTGTTTTTTCAGCTGAATCCTGGCATTCATCTGTACTACAAAACCTTCAGTGATTCTCTGTATGTAGCCGTCTTTAAAATGCTGAGAGACACACTGTACAACTTGAAAGGTAGAGTTGAATTGAGTTCAGTTGTAGAGTAACATTTTAACCCTGGAACATTGTAAAGATTCAATATTATTATGAGCTGGAAAGAAAGAAATTGAGTTATTGCCACAGAAGCTGTTATTATTTGTGTGACTGTACTGTATTCTAGAAATCATCTATTTGTGTATTGTGTATCAGACCTTCAGACGGACTATGTGAAGGAGATTCATGACTTCGTCCTGGAGCAGTTCAGCAGCAGCCAGTCAGAGCTCCAAAGGATCCTGCACGACGTGGAATACCTCCAGAGCGAACTGAGCCCTCTCAAGCTACGCTGTCAGGCCAACGCTGCCTGCGTTGACCTCATGGTGTGGGCGGTCACTGAAGAACAAGGTCAGTCTGTGGCGCAGGCTGACCTATGCAGGAATAGGAAAGAAAGGCTCTTTGCTTATTCTCGCCCTGTCCTTGTCGTCATGCCTTTCAACCAGGGGCTGAGAACCTGTGTACCAAACTCTCTGAGAAGCTGCAGTCCAAGACGTCCAGTAAGGTCATCATTGCTCACATGCCTCTCCTCATCTGTTGTCTGCAGGTAAGAGCTTCTCTTCTCTGCCACATTGTTCATCCGTATCTACCTGTTTAATGGTCAGAAACCGCAGGCGCTAGTGATGCGTGGGTCGACCTGTAACCCGCGGGTCGGGCGGGTTCTGGTAAGCTTACCAGAAAATATCGCGTGTGGGGGCTCAAAAAGTTCCAAAAGCAGCATTCCGACTAACTTATAAATAACTTATAGAAGATACACTGCGTGCAATAGCTGAAGCTTTGCGTCATAGGCACTCCAAATTGCATGCAATAGGCTAGGCTTTGATTACTAGCAGTCCACCTTCCACCTGCTCTTCCCCTCTCTCTCACACGCATGCACCGGAGTGTACAGGTCCCTCATGCCCTGGCTGTCAATAATCTGCATTATACTGAACTCTAAAGTACCTACATCTATCACACATCAGCACTGTTTATGATGCTATTAGGCTAAAATACAGTAGGCGAGCCTATGCCTTGTAATCAATGTATTATGCTAACGTTTGGGCAAACAACCCAAAAATGGCTCTGCAAAACCTTGTTGTCTACACCAGTGTCTGTCCAGACCATTGTCTTTGCAACGGGATTATAGAAGTACTGCACGTTAATTAAATTCCTGCATGTGTTGCTGTGTACAGGGCCTGGGTCGACTGTGTGAGCGGTTTCCTGTGGTGGCCCACTCTGTCACCACGTCACTGAGGGACTTCTTGGTGGTGCCCTCTCCTGTTTTGGTTAAGCTCTACAAATACCACTGTCAGTACACTACAGGTAACAACTTGAAGCCCCTGTACGTCCCAGTTTGAGTTAATTTGGCTGATTGGACTGCTTCTTAGGACTGTATGGGCGTGACTCCCAATTAGGTGTCACCCGGGCGGAACAACTGACACCTTCTTTATGATTGGTTCTTTCGCAGACCTCAGAAATTGAAAGTATAGCACTGCACACCTTCAACCTGAGAAAGGGTCTAAAAAGCCAAAAAAGACCGGCAGTATATTTATACACATGGAGCAGATGAGCTAACAAATTAACAATTAACAAATAATCTACATTAAATTTTAAGGTGGCGGCGAGATAAAGATCCACGTGACCAATGAACACTCCCAGTCAATGCTCAGTGCCAATTCCAAGAAGAAGAGCAACCCCTCGATGTACGAACAGCTCCGGGACATCGCTATTGATAACATCTGCAGGTCAGAATCTGCTGTAGTAACTCCCTGAAGTCTGCATAGCAGGAATGTTGCCTTCTCTCACCAACCTCTTCCCCACACCCAACCTCAGGAGTTTAAAAGCAGGGTTAACAATGGACAACGTCATCGTTGAAGCTTTCCTTGCCAGTCTGTCAAACCGTCTCTATATCTACCAGGAAAATGACAAGTAAGTTAGTTACGCCCCCTGTAGGTGCGACCTTAGAATGACATGACAAATAAATCGCGAATATATTTACAATTAAACACCATCATCACCAGGCGTGTAGAGGAGTAGGACCATCCCTTTCAAACCCACTCCATCTCTTCCCCCAGGGATGCCCACCTGATCCCGGACCACACCATCAGGGCTCTGGGCCACATCGCTGTAGCCCTGCGAGACACCCCCAGGGTCATGGAGCCTATCCTGCAGATCCTCCAGCAGAAGTTCTGCCAGCCTCCCTCTCAGCTTGACGTCCTCATCATAGACCAGCTGGGCTGCATGGTCATCACTGGCAATGTAAAGTATTCACCCAGCCAATAAGAGGCTCAAGGGTTGGTTAAGTGTCGCGACTGGCTAAAGCTCGGCCAGAATACAGTACGTTTTCACTCTTCTTTCAATTATTTTCCCTTCAGCAATATATCTACCAGGAAGTGTGGAACCTGTTCCAGCAGATCAGTGTTAAAGCCAGCTCAATGGTGTACTCTACTAAGGACTACAAAGACCATGGTTACAGGTGAACACCTCATCACAATCGTAGTCCACTATTATTTGGAATATGACAAATCAAATTTGATCTGCGTCTTGTAAACAAATGGATATCCCGATTAAGGCTTTATTGTGATTGGAGCATTTTATATGAATTACCGTAATACATGTGGGATTGACAGTTACAGTATGTGTCAGGTTTTATGGACTTCTATACAGCTCTTGAAATATATGTGAATAGGAATAGGGACTATGCACTAAATGAACATCAACATTTTAGTAGGAATATTGTATGCACCTTAACACATTTAGTATTTCTAGTACTACAGTAAGTTAAAGTATATAATGGCTACGGTAGAGCTGTTGTGGGCTTTAATAAGCTTTAATAAGCTTTCATATCTCTTGCTTCTGTAGACACTGCTCCTTGGCTGTGATAAATGCACTGGCCAATATCGCAGCAAACCTTCAGGCTGAGCACATGGTTGATGAGCTGCTAGTCAACCTGCTGGAACTCTTTGTCCAGCTGGGCTTGGAGGGCAAGAGGGCGAGCGAGAGGGCCTCAGACAAGGGGCCTGCACTGAAGGTATTGTTGGGTACTTCATGCACACACACACACACACACACACACACACACACACACACACACACACACACACACACACACACACACACAC
>JAOEHI010054223.1:29589-43403 GCA_025447815.1 Percopsis transmontana | reverse complement strand
AAACTTGAAGTGTGAATGATAACTTTGAACTTTGATTATTGTAAATACTCGACTGTTTTAAGGAGTAAATGATAAACCTTTCAGCAATGTTGCACATATTCATAGGCAAAGTAACCTTGTTACATGATGCTGTCCATGTTCTAGGAGAATGTTATCTACTTGCAACTGGTTAACTGGTGGTTAACCGGTTTAACTGTTGACAAATGTACTAATTGTAAGTCGCTTTGGAGCGTCTGCTAAATGCTGTAAATGTAAATGTGATTATTCATTCAGGGCATAGTCCACTATAGCCTCTACCATAACAGTAGTCTATAGGCTAGATCCTGCCCCTTATCTAGGCTAGATAAGGGGCAGGTGTACGCAAAGCACTCTACCATATACTGTATAGGCTACTATAGATAGGAGAAGCCACCAAAGGTCAATCCATTAGGTGGGAAGTCACCTTCCTCTTATTTATCTTATATACAAATGCATGCCAAAGCTAGCACACTAGGCATCATATCATTAAGTTTGCTGACGACTCTGCAATAGTGTCACTGCTGACACACAGCGACCCTGAGCATGGCCCTGTTTTAAAATTTTACAGAGTGGGATACGTCGTCTTTTATTAACATCAATGTGGCAAAAACGTAAGAAATGCTGATCGATTTTTTTGAAAAAATCCCTCCTCCCTCTCTTCTACCTTCATTAACGATCAAGCAATCAAAGTGGTGAATCAATACAAATACCTGGGTATTATAATCGATGACAAACTCACCTTTGACCCACATGTTGACGCTGTCTGTAAAAAATCACATCAACGCATGTTCTTTTATCGTAAACTTCGCAATTTTAATGTAGACTTTTATGAGGATGTTTTATTGTTGTTTTATTGAAACTATCCTTTCCTTTGTTTTTGTGAGCTGGTTTGGGTCCCTCACCCTTAAAAACAAAAACAGGCTGCAGTACATAGTTAATGTGTGTGGCAAAATTGCCCACAACCCTCTGACTGATTTAAAATATCTATATGAGGCAAGGACCCTTAAGAGGGTACAGTCAGTCCTGGCCGACCCAAGTCACCCCCTGAACAGCTGCTTTACGTTGTTACCATCTGGTCGCAGATTCTGCCTGCCTAAATGCAGAACAAACAAAACTCTTTTGTCCCTGCTGCTATACCCTTTTTTAATAATTCAATGTGAGATGTGGAACCTTTATGTAGTAGGTATTTTGTCTCTTGCTGATGGTGGTTGTTGGTTGTGATTGCTTTGTTTGTATATGTGTTGTTTATGTTACATCCTGCTGTTGCACAACGAATTGCCCCTCGGGGATAGTAAAGATTCCTTGAACCTTGAACCTCTCTACCTGATACCAATACCTCCATGACTGATACCTACCAGGGGAAAAGGAAGTGGCGTGGTACCTAGCGTGTGCAGTGTCTTAATGTTCAATCAAAAATCATCTTAATGTGCTTCATTTAAGTTAATTTAATTGCCTATCTAATGTGCATTGTGATTATTATCATTATTATTTATGGTTTTTTTTTTATCTAGCTAGCATACAGTGCAATAGTATATTAATGTACAGTAATGTAGCTACACTAAACTAAACTTTGATACTGTACAGGGCACTGTAAAAATGTGCATTATTTACCAAGCAAAACTCAAACATTCTTATAACCAGTGTATAGGCCAAAGATTAACAAATAAAATCCCAAGAGGGTAGTCTATTTAAAAGTACTCTAAAGCCATATAGGAAACTGCATCTCTGGTGGTTGTATAAAATCTGCCGGACCGGTTTTTAAAATGTGCCATATAAGTATTTGACATTGTGCCTCAAAATATTTGAAGAGTGCAAGTCAGAGCAGTGAGCAGCTGCAGTGCAGCACTATGGGAGAATTTTTGGGGGTAAGTGCCTTGCTCAAAGGTACAATGAAGCCTCCATCAATTCTCAGGTTTATGTCTCACATCTTGACAGATTTTTTTTGACTTGTCTGACTCACAGCAAAGTTTCGGGTGTCTAGTCGGTGCCGTCTATAATACCACAGTTTAAATTCTATAACCACACAAAGTCATTTAAGGTCAAGGTGCATCTGTTAGCACAATATTCTTCCCAACCACTTTACTGAGACTGTTTTTTTGAAGTAACAATACTTTTACTTGAGTACAGTTCAGAGAGATGCCCACAGCATCAAACCGTATTCAAACACCAATCATGTGATTCCAGAAACCCCAAAATTGATCATAAAATATTTATAACCTAACATTCAATATGCACATTTAAGCCCCGGCAATGTGGGGATTTGGGTAAATGAACCTTAGTTAGTGACGAATTTGGTGAACCAACCACAGTAGATTAGATAGAGTGAAATACAAATTGGGGTGTCCACACAATGATGGACCCATGGAAATGTTTATTTCCATGGGTCCAAAGAAGTCCATTTCCATTCATCTAAAAAAAATGTCAAGGATCTCTGAAGAATATAATGTTTTTGCTCAATGTCATTAACTTGCTCAATGTCATTAACTGTAATTACACTGTTCGTTCATTTTCTACAAGAAATAAAAAACGAGGTATGTAGTTAGATTTTACACAGCAGACCGGACAGCAGATACAGCAGTCGTTCTTTATTTTCAACTCAGCAAATGTAACTTCTCATTGATACATTTCCTTCTACATAAAGAAATCACAGCGTAGCTTTACAGAATTATGTCAGCAATACTAATTCAACTACAGACAAACGTCAAAGTTTTTCTTCTGTGCCAAAAGAGATTTATACATGGAAATAACCAGTTTGGAATGATTTTGAAAGGCAACAGCCAAACCTAAGTTACCTATGTCCTGTCTAAATTAATTAAGTCCTGGTCTACACAGGTGTTTAGAGAATGTGGCACGCACTGCTTGTTCAGTTTATTTTAGTACATAATTTTTGCATCATAACTTCATATACCAACTAACTTCAAACCAACAGTTTAATCAGCCAAATAAACTCAAAGGTATAAGTTGTGTGAATTAAGATTTTCTATGTTTACAGACTAAACAGGAAGAAAGTGTACCCCTCTTCAGTAGCACTTCCAGGTCACTGTGAAAAAGGTCTATTGAAAAAAAAAGGTCTAAAAAAGCAGCAACTGAAATGTTAGCTTTAACAATTGACACTGACATTAAAGGGGGACCTATTACAATTATGTAATTTATCAGACGCTTTTATTGAAAGTGACTTACAATTACATGGTGCTATTACATGGAGCAGATAGGGGTTAGGCATCTTGCTCAAGGATGCTTACAGGTAGGCCAACTCTGGGGCTTCACAACCTTCTGGCTGGGAGTCCAACACCTAGACCACTAGACTATCCTGCCCACATATTATGCCCATTTTCACTGTTGTGTACTAGAATTTTTTTTTGCATGCTTCCATGTTCCAAAAACACATTTTTCTTTTCTTTTCTCATACTGTACATCTCTAATCACACACTCTGTTAGAGCACCTGTTTCTTTAAGCCCCCCACTCCCTATAAGCCTAGTGTGCACTGATTGGTCATTGGTTAGTGTTTTCTGAGCATTAAAAAAAACTCAGACATCACATTTCATAATATAAAAAATCGTTTTTGAATTTGTGCCATGTTCCAACGAATGTGCATCATTTTAGAGGCACGTGTTCTCTATGGGCCATCAATGGAGTATAGGCTTTTTGGGCAGAACAGCATTTGGCTGCAGTACCAGCGTTGACAACATACCAGCCAGGAAGCAAGCCTCTCGCCCTTAGGGGCTTGAGTAATTCAGTCGATGCCAGCAGGAAGTGTCTGTCACATGGTTCTTGTTCTGACTGGTTAAAGGTTGTCCAATCACCTACTAATACATTTGATTGAGAGTTGGCACTGCCTCTACCATGAAGAACAATGTTGGAAGGAGCCTTTCCAGACTGATTTTCCATGTCAAACCAAATTGAGATACTTGTAAGATCAGGATGTTTTTTTCCGGGCTACAAGCAGTCTTGATATTACAGCAGTATAGGAGTTTTGCTAAACTCTATGACTTCCTTAAAGGTACATTACAGTATGTAGGATTTAGGGATATCTATTAGCATAAATGTAATATGGTGTTCATAATTATGTTTTCATTAGTGTATGTAACAATGAAACGTTGTGTTTTCGTAAACTTACAATAAACCTTTAATATCTACATAAGGAGACGGGCCTCTTCCACGGGGCCCGCCATGTTTCTACAGTAACCCAGAACGGAAAAAGACAAACACTGGCTCTAGAGAGCACCATTTGTATTTTTACGTTGAAGTGACAGCTTGAATCCGGCCACCATAGGTTCTTATAAACGCTTGGAAAGGGAGCGTTGAGGGAGGGGTATTCAGTTGATTGCAATCTGCAATAGATGTGACTAAATCCTACATATTGAACCTTTAACTCAATATAATATTGAATACTGACGTTCGGCTTGAAATAATCCTTACTTTGCAATGAACCGGAAAGGCCATTCTTTTCCATAAAAACATTGTTTTTATACAGAATTAACTTGAATTAACGTCAATGGAGGTTGAAAAACAAACAACAACATTTGTATTATTTCACAACAAATACCAGCATATGATCTTATATCGAGTTATGTACTGTAACTAGAGTCAAGGGTTTAACAAAAGTTTAATACCGCTTTAATCATCGCTTCCTTGTGAAGTTCAAGTTGGAGCAGTGTATGTTTTCAGATGAGGAGAGGGTTGTCCAAGACAGCAACTCCTGCTGCTACTCCTCCATCGGCATGTTCGGAACTCTTTGTCCTCAGCAGATGACCCACACACTCATTTATCAACACGTTTTTACCCTGCCTGTAGTGGAAAACAGAGGGAACGCACACATAAACCTTTAAATTACATTATTCATGTTTGAGTCACTTTTGATCATCTCTGTCTGCTATGATAGATTGAGCCCCTAACTCTACAGTGAGGCCAACCTACATTTTAACCCATTTATTGACACCCTAGAGGTTAGATTAAAGATGTACTCCTCTAACTAAATATTATATTTGAAACATAACTGTGCATAAATATCCACATGGCTAGTGGGGGAGTGGGTAAAGAACAGCCTTGGAGCTCTGTAGAGGGAGGAGTAGAGAGGAGAGCATAAATCAAGGGGTGTACCTTGAAAATGCTATATATATATATATATATATATATATATATATATATACATACATACATGCACACATACATACACACACACACACAATTTACCTGACATAAACACCAAAAACTCCCAGTTCACTGAGACATTTGGCGAGTTGGATGGGTCCGTTTTGTCTCAGCAGGTAGTTTTGTACAGGCCTGGGCTGGATTTTATCCATTAGAATATAAGCCATCCTCTCCATGCTACCCTTGGCCCCCTCAAGGACTTGACAGATCTCTGATCCATAGATGTTGTTACCTGTAAATACCACAGAAGAGAGAAAAGTCACGTAGCTGCCTATTGGTAGAGTATGGAGGGATGAATGGAAGGGAAGACACAATACCTCCTCCTTCTCTCTGGGGCTTCAAAACAAACCGGTCTGGGTTGGCTAAAGCCATTTCTACTGTTTTTTCTCCCTCTGGTCCCTGGAGGTACGGAGGGAGATGTTGATGATATGTTTGAAACAAAACTAGCTTGTAACAATGAGTGTACCTTTAAATACCAAAATGTTTACCATATCTAGAGTGTAGAGTCCAGCGAAGGTGGCTCTGATCTGCCCCACTACCTGGGGCTGGTCAGGGAAGAACCTGTCCAGAACTCCAGGCCGGGTCAGTTCCTGCTGGACCTTCTTAGTTCCAGCCAGGTGGGTTCCAATGTCTGGACACTTCACAGCCAGAGAGCGCTCCATCATCAAACGTACTTCCCAACTCTACAGGTTACAGAAAAAGATGTAAGAAGAATTGTGACGGGAGTGTGAAGTAAGAGAAAATAATACCGAATGTTTCAGAGATTAACCTTCTGTAAAGCAATGAGCCAAATACATTATGACCAGCATGGGCGCACTCTGACCGGTCTGTGGCTACGCAGCCTCATACGCAGTAGGGTGCAACGCCCGCAACTCCCGTAACCAGCATTTTGCTCATGTGCCGAAGTAGCCAGACAGGATAGCCTTCGTTGCCCTTGCATATCAATGAGCCTTGGGTGCCCCACACCCTGTCGCCCGCGTCGTGGTTTGTCGCTTTTCAGACCACTGTGGGTAGGTACTCACCACTGCTGACCGGGAGCACCTCACAAGCCTTGCCGTTGGGGAGATGCTCTGACCCAGTCCTCTAGCCGTGACTTGCCACTTGTCAAAGTGGCTCTGGTCTTTACGCCTGCCCATTTCTCCCACATTCAACACGTTGACTACGAGAACCGACTGTTCGCTCACAGTCTAATGTATTTCAGACCTCGACATGCGCCATTGTTTTGAGATAATCAACGTTATTTGCCTCATCTATGAGTGATCATAATGTTGTGGCTCATTGGTGTATATAGAATGTTGGATGTTAATAATGGATCAACTTTTCTAAAAACCTGATCAGATGTATAGTTCTGAGGCATATAGCCATCCCTGAAATAAACCACTGCAACCTCTTGTCCATCTCTGTAAGAAAAATGTGAAATAAATGCTTTAGAAAGACAAATATTTACAGTACATATTAGTCAAGTCAGACACATTTATCACACAAAGTGAATAACTGACGTGACAATAGACAACTGTATTTGTATTCACTTAATTACTTTTACTGCTATACATGACTCTGTATTAGGTTTGGTGGGTTTACATGGATAAGGAGTCATTTTCTAAGAAGATTACACTTACACAAATAGCCTATTGTCTTGGTCAAGGGAGCCAGTTTTACATACGTCTTCAAACCGCCTCCTTATGGTTGAAATATTTCTGAAACACATTTAGAATAATTTCCTATCTTAAACCTTTAGTCACACGCATAGAAAATCGACTGAATTAAAAGAACACTCGTGAATTTTTGTCCATAATTCCTAGTGGTTATAATTAGAGTTACAAAAACAATGTTGCACAGAGAGTGCATGCCCCTCCAGTGCCTGAGTTCTGAGTGGCTAGCACTACTCTACTCATAGCTCACACTTTTCTCTCACCCTCCCCCTACAGCCATGTACACTTCCGTGCACAGTTAACATTCAAAGAGGTTAGTTGAAATGCGGGGTAAAACAGCATATTTATGGCTTACCTCTTCCATAACGCATTCTCAATATATCGATGGTCAAAGATGTTCCTTTGTACCTCTTCAACCAAAAACATGACAACTGACCTGGAACACAAGAATGGCACCAGTCAAGTCTTTCACATAAAAAAATGTTGTGGGGGATTTCCAGTCATTACACATTAAATAAAATTCATGTATACTTTATTTTACAGGTATTTTACAATCTGGTACAGAGTGCTACTCAAATATACTTTCATAACAACAAACAATGCTTTTTTTGGCAAATGTGTCTCAGAGGTGTTTCGTTGGTTATGGGTAATTTGGTCACACAATGCTTACCTGTCTGATCCATAGAGCTCCCAGGCTTTGGCTAGCCCTCCTGCCAGGCCTGCTGCAGGGTTGTTGTCTAGAATGTCGTCTGTGTTCGGCACCTGGCACTTTGGTGCCAAGTGACCAGCCACCCTGAGCACATGTCTTACGAAGCAAAGAAATAACAAGGGGAGACATTTTAGACAAATTAATCTGGGTAAATTGTGTCCACTTACAGTATTTCTAAATTCACAAATGTATTCTTGCATATACAGACACATAAATGTATATGGCCCAATTGCACAGGCGACAGAGTCCACGTGAAGCTATGATTTGCCAACTGACTTACCGGTGAACGTCAGGTGTACGTGATGAAAGACCTCCAAAACTGGCAGCGATAGTGTTTATCTCTATCTGCTTCAGAGAAGATGTCCCGTCCTCTCTCTGGTCTAGCATGTAGTCAGATCGGTTAAGACCTAACACAATGGGCTGGGGAAGCACACAGAAGTCACACAAGTATTAAAAGTTATTCAAAATACTGAAAAAAGGGAACTTTTATCCAGGACCCCAATATCAAAACTGGCAGTAAAAAGTTTTTGAACACCTTGTTATTTAACATTTGTGGCCAAATATCAAGAAAACTGATCATTGAAAGTACCCTACCCTACACAACAGTTGAGTAATTACTACATTAAGTATATTACTCTGAAGAATGAAAGATTGACAAAAATTTCAATTCTCCAGCAGTGTTGGGGTGTACTTTGAGAAAAATGGTCTATACTAATAGAATGCCCAGAATTTGTTCAGATTAGATATCTATTTAAAGATGTGATATCTACAAAGGCAGCTATTTTAGTGAGTCCAAGATTAATTAGATGCTACTCATGCCTCTGTTGAGTTGCGTGTCAAAACAATAGTGGGGTAGAAATGTGGGTGTCTGAGCTAGCCTCAGTGAGACTGGGTAAACAAAAGCATCAACTTTAATATGAAGAGCACAGTGAAAGGCAAAACAATGAAGATTGGCTGGGCTTCAAGGTTTAGGAGATGATAACAGGTTGGGCTTTATGGTTTAGGGTCAAAATGTATGTTTTAAAAAAAGTAAAAAAATAAAAATAAAACTTGGCTTATGTATCATGACAATGGCGTTAAGATTCGGCATTGACAAAAGCATGTCATAGACTCTGCTAGCTTTCAGAAAATGAGCACACCTGGAATTCACTATGACTTGGCACAAAGTGCACAAAGTGCCAAGTCATAGTGAAGTTGGCAAAAGCCAACACCCACACATATCCTCCAAAACGCAGCCAACAAAGTAAAGAATGGAAAGGACGTTAATAGAGATTTATACTAATCCCTACAACTATACCCTACAAGGGAGCTATAACGTGATAAAGAAGTATCCCTTTAATGTGGTAACAAATACAAATATAAATGTAATTATATATCGATATCATATTTTTTTTAAATGGGCAGTGGTCTCAAATTTTTTTCCATGGCTGTAGGTTTAAAGCTGAAGTCATCTTCCAATGACGCAAAGCTATTGTATACAAGAACAACATGTCAAGTGTAATATGGCTCTTGGCTGCATGTCGCATATACAGTATATGCTAACATAGACATTTCTAGAAAAAGAAACCTAAAATAAACCTAAAATTGTTTCTAAGCAACAAATCATATGCCATGCATTAGTCAATTGTTTCTAAGCAACAAATCATATGCCATGCATTAGTCATCGTCGTTTTTAAGATGCATGAGGTTCAAGCATAAATAGCTGACAGAGAAATGGACTTAACTTTTTAAAAACCTACTTTTTTGAGTGTTGGTATACCTGAGACTTTCCTTCGTATAAGGTCTGTCGGTAAATGTCGAACAATCGCCGAGTGAAATCATCCACCGCAATGGTGCTGGGAACGAAGATGTCATATTTTTTAAATTTAGAAATGTCTATCATATCAAAAGTTCAATTGTGAATACCTTTGGATTAGACTTTCCTTACCCCAATTAACAATAATACTATAGTATGATATTATATTGTTGCACTACTATGTACTACCTGTTACCTAACAACCATTAGGCAACACATTGCTATATACTGTTTGCAAATGTTTTAGACATTCTGATACACAGTGCGTAGTAGAATTTGTCAAAGTAGGTGATTTTTCATAGGACAAAACCCTGAACATCCTGGCAACAGAGCACCTTGGAATACTTAACAAAAGGCTCCCTGTATTAGCTTGATGAAAACTTTGTTACATTACATTAACGCAGTTAGCAGTTTGATCCTTATGTGCCACAACGTTTCATCAAATCACCTATTTCTGGGTAGAAGAAGAGTCTATGTGGAGTCTATGTGGAGTATGAGAATAGCAAAAGAGAAGATAAGAAGTTGATTTTGCAACTATCTGGTTGGACATTGAGTATCCCTTACCTAGCGAGAGCCTGTTCCAGAAAGTCTCGGTCCTGGCTGATTCTGTCCACCAGCAGGTTGTAGTGAGTTTGCACTGCCAGGGCTTGGAGGAACACATCTTTGGGAACAGGTGAGGGGAACAGTGTGAATGGCGCGAACGTCACCGTCTGCATTTGAGGAAAAAGGTGTGCAGACAAACAAGCTGTGACAAACTAGAATTTTCCCACAACAGCACCTAGCCACTGGGACAGGAATGTGAAAAATTCACACAGTTCATGTTGTTGTAAACAGAAAAAACTTAATATGTGTCAAAGGTCACTGCTGACTACGTGATTCTGGTCTCGGATCCAGTCCACGTGATGAAAAGTGCATCCTATTATTTTCTAACAGAGGCTTAATAGATACCTATCCCAAATCCAGTCTTATAAAAACAGAACATTCCTAACATTACTTAGCAGGCTGTTTTGACCAGCACAGACACATTGGAATCTCTTCCCTTTCCACTGAAATTAACTGCTGATTCCTACAAAAAACGAATGGACATAGCTATTTGTTCTGAATGTAGAAAAAAATAAACACATGTCTGTCTTCTGGAAGTTGAAATTAAAATTATTTTGTCAGAAATATATTTAACAACTCTTCAAGCATCAGATGTATTGTCAGTACATTGTTGCTATTGAGAAATGTTTACGTATTCGTATTCTGGTTTATGGCTTCACAGAAATGATATTGTTGATGCATATGCTGCTCTTTGTATGAGTTTACAGTCCTTCATATGTAGTAACACAGAGCCATCGACAATTTAAGAATTACGAGGTTGTTCATGTGTTGGGAAGGAACGTTGTACTGTTTTGTTTGTGCGGCAGCCTGGACGTCTATGTATCTTTTAAAGTTGGGAGATAAAAACATGGTCTCTTTACCTTTGCTATTCATGTGACAAATATATATATATATGTATTATGTATACTAATATGTATATTAGTAAATAAAACATTGCCACTGTATTCACTACATTTTGCATACTAAAAAACTTATTTTCATGCCATGTTTTTTTAATTGATTCATTGTAAATAGCCAATTTCCAAATACATGACATGCATGTGTTATTCTCTGGTTGTTATTATTTCCAGGTATTTGTGAGGGTATAAGTCAATGTATGAATACATCACCTCTGAAGAATTGGGTGTGTCTTTGGCCCTCATTAACACGCCATGCAAATATGCTGCATCTTTTGCCACATGTGCCAAGTCTGTCACCAGCGCTGTATTCAGCAACAACTCCTCCGGCATACCTTGTGCCATTGTTGATCACCTGTGCAGGGATGGAAAATTCATGTTTAAGTAAAAATAACGAATCTTGCTAAATGAAAGGACAAAAGTAAAAGTAAACAATGAGAATAATATTTCAGTAAAATCCAAAGTTTCTGAGCCTAAATGTTAAACGTAATTCTCTGATAATAAATGTAATTCAAACCAGACTTATTTAGCACAAATATCCATTATTATTGTCCTGAAACGTACGGACTTTTTATATAATAGGCTAATAGAATTGGATAACCCTGTATGTTTCATATGTGAATCAGCACATATGTGTCGTATGCTATGTTTGGTTATTACCGCCTCCGATTCACCTGACATGCTTACCTCGTAGTAAGCAAGTTATGAGTGATCCTATGCGATAGATGGTTATTAGCCTACTACTGGTTTGAACCTGAACGTGGAGCTTTACTATGAACTTTCTTGGTTTTCCGGATTTCTATTTCTTTTTCCTTGTTTGATTAGCGGTTAGCAACCAACTTTATTCAGAACATTATCGCCATCTACTGGGGTGGAGTATAAAACAAATACTATAAATTTTTGATCTGAGAAAGCGAAATGCATATTGCATGATCCCCTATTCAGTGTTTCTTTTAAGTTTTTACCCTATTAACCCACTGCTACAACATTTTCTTAAATATTTAAAACATGTATGTGTATGTGTAAAATATGTGCTTCTGTTCAAACCTTAATATTTATCTTAAACACTCATCTTTCTTTACAGTCTCTATAAATAAAGATACCTACAATTTAGGTCTAAATTTAAAGAAAGTTTGAATGTGAATATTTATGTTGCTAACTTCCCTCCCCAAGTACCTTTGTCTTGCCTGTGTTTCTTTCCGCTCCGCCTTTCTCTTCTGCTCCTTTATCGGCCTTGGTCGTCATGCTCTCAAACACATTGTTGAGTTTCTGCTTTTTCCGTTTGTTTGTATTGGATCATTTTATTTACATAAGGCTCACATACTACTTTTCTGGTTTTGATAATAGGATAACCCTACCCTTAACAAATGTTTTGTGTTTCCACAGACTGAAGGTGTGCCCCTTCTTTAATCTATAATCAGAATATAACTGCATAAATACAAGTTTAAATTGGGCATACAGATTCAAACTTTTGAAGAGATTTCACTGGCTTGAATTTGTGTGTCTCTCCTGTCACCATCAATAGTATTAAAACAATGCCATACATTTACATTTACAGCATTTAGCAGACGCTTTTATCCAAAACGACTTACAATTAGAACATTTGTCAACAGTTGAACTGGTTAACCACCAGTTTTTGTAAGCAGATAACATTCTCCTAGCATAAGGACAGCATCATGTAACAAGGTTACTTCACCTATGCATTTGCACAACATTACTCAAAGGTTTATCATTCGCTCCTCAAAACAGTCAATAATTACAATAATCGAAAGTTATCATTCACTCTTCAAACAGTCAATAATTGCTAACTGCAAAGTGCTTAAAATTCTTAGAGCTGTTCTAACAGAGTGGAAAGAAGTGAATTTTGTATTTTATTTGTTTATTTATTTATTTTTAAGAGAAGAAAGGAGGATAGACTAAGGATAGTTAGTGGGATTAGTGCTATGAGGTAGAAAGATCGGTGGCCAAGGTACCGAGATACATCAGTAGATGGCATTTCCAGTAGATGGCAAAATAATAAGTTCTGTAAGAGTAATAAAGTATTTTGTCACAGTAATAAATATAACATATCAGAATAATTGAGTGTACAAGTCAAATCATGTTCTGAAACTGCTATTTTTCTTCCTGTCTTATCTCATCTGTCTCAGGTTTTTAGCACATAGAATAAGCAGTGGAATGTATGGACAGTTTGTGTCCTATTTCACCATACACATAGCAATATTCCAAGGCCCAACAAGGCGGGCGGGAGCCATTCATATAAAAAAAATGAAAGGACAGACAAACAGGAAGAATATAAAAGTATTTGATGCATACAGTTTGCAGTCTGGGTTGAAATACGTCTTGATGCCGTTTCAGAGATTGGCCACAAGGTGGAGGTAAAACCATAGTGATTTTGGTCCCCACGAAAACGATCACAAACTATAAGCACCTAAAACTAGCTGGGGTGGTACAGTAGGATCTGCCAATAAACTAACCCTGTCTTTGTTGTACAATCCACATAAATGCAGTTAAGATACAGTAAGTCTCTGTAAATAAAGAGACCTACAATGTAGGTTTAAAAGTTTAAACTTTAAATAAAGTTTGAATGTGGATATTTCTGTTGCTAACTTCCCTCCCTAACTGCTTGTGTTTCTTTCCTCTCTACTTTTCTAGGCCTCAGCCGTCATGCTCTCACACACATTGCTTGTTTCTGCTTTTCTTAAAAATGATTGCATCATTTATTTACATAAGGCTCACATCCTACTTTTTGGGTTTTGATAATAAGATAACCCTACTCATAACAAAGATTTCGTGTTTCCACAGACTGAGGAAGGAGTGTCCCCGTTTTCACCCCCAAGGAATCGTCACCCTCTGAGGACACCACCGTCACCCCATGCTGTGGCACCAGCTACTGTAGCTACTGTGGACACAACAAGATGTAGATATCTAGGCAATGTAGGCACAGCACGGTGACACATAAGCAAGGAGAGCAAGAGAAAATAATAGCATA